>CAWUHX010000008.1:1328380-1508286 GCA_963922205.1 Romanomermis culicivorax | reverse complement strand
AGCAGTGGGTATCAACGCAGAGTACTCCCATGCCCTGCGGGAAATACACTAAGAAAAGGAAGGCCTGCTGGGAGGCAGGTAGTACCCATAAAAAGGGAACCAATGGTAAGTATATAAAAAATGCACACGAGAGCGACCAAATGCACATATACCGACATGTGCTACAGTAAGATGACTGTCCATGGTCCGCATCGCTCACTCCACTTGGTACTTGCGGGCCTTATGCATGAATGGACAAAGATGACAAATGTGTAGTAAAATCGGCGGAAACACACTACAACAGCAGGGGGTTAGGTGATTTTCATACAAAATATGCAGAAAAATCATCAAAACAGCCATCTTCAAAAAAGTTCAAGGGGGCTTGGGCCAGGAGGGGGTTGGCTAGTGTCTCAGGTAAGGGATTTACCCCCCCCCCCCCCATATGTGCATGTATGATGGGTAATATCATGAGATAACAATGCTCACTTCCCTGAAATTAGCATAGTGATTGCTTGCAGGTACATTGGCGTTGAATAACATGGATATTTGTCACATGGCATCAGAATTCGGGACGTTTTGCTCAATTGTCGAGGTTCGATGTTCATTAAGAAAGTAACTCCTCCAAAAAAGGATAGATTAGCGTTCTTTATAATATCATCAACAGGAGCAATTTGGCCTAATAGAAGCCAGGGGGCGAATACAGTATCGTCACTGGTGACCAAAATTATAGATGCATGTAGGCAGGACTTATCCACGAATCGTAATCCGTTCAATGTTTTGCATAAAAAATGATGAACTATATAGCCATCTTGAACATCAATTTGTAATATATCCTTAAACTTTTGGTTTTCAGCTTGCAAGTAGTGGTTTATCGGGGATGTGGATTGCATGCTCCGGATTCCAATTACGAAAATAGTTCGGAAAATCAACCTGCAAAATATACATTTGATATGAGTCTGTAAATCCTGGCCTTAACATCATTTTTCCAAATCACCTTTTGCCTTCGGCATTCGATAATTGGACATTGTGGCCCCATGTTTTACGTATAATGCGCCTGTTTTCGTTACGATCGGTACTTGATTTGACAATAACAACCGCATTCATGTCATTAGAGCACGCTTCCGGCTCGACAATCCATTTCTCCAGGAGGGGTTCAGCAGTTCTGGCCTTTTCAAAACAATATTCCTAAGATTTGGTGTGATCGTTTGAAAATTCTTCATCCAAAATGTTGTAAATCAAAGCACACTTTTTTTGCTGGCAGTGAAAATCAAAACCAAAAAACGAATACAAAAGTAATAGTAGAATAAATACTGTGAAAATAAATGTAAAAAGTACAATTCGAAAAGTGTGCAGTCAAAAGCGGCGATCAATTTTTCTGCAGTAAACAAAAATCCAGTTTTGGAGAGTTGGTGACAAGACTGAAATTGAATTAATTACTTTCATATAGCATTAACTAAGATTCACAATTCGCATAAGTTTGATGCAAGATTCTATTCTCAGTTATACTTTAAGAGGTGTCCGATGTGGAAATAAGGTGTAGATGCACTATACAGATTATTTTGTTTGTTTCAAAAATATCAATTGATTACAAAGTTCAAATTTTGAAAATGCAAATTATTATTTTCCTAAATTTCAAATTTTGAAATTTTGAAATTTTGAAATTTTGAAATTTTGAAATTTTGAAATTTTGAAATTTTCAGTAGGTTTATCCTCGATTGTAGACCCACACATACAATTTAGTTGAGGTATCCATTACACTGGCCGATTAGCTTAATTTATTTGTATATACACGGTGGTTAAGAAATAAGAAAAGTGAGAGGATAAGAGACAAAATGGACCAATGAATAGTTGGCCAAAGGCCCAACAATTTATATGCAAAATGGGACACAAACATAAATGTAGCCACAATGATGAAATCCAATTGATTACTTCCATATTACTATTAATTAATCTGCGCAATTTGCATAAATGTTTTTCTCACTCAATGTGGCTAGAAAGTATAAAAAAACCTCCCAATTTTATAAGCTGTACATTAAATAGAGTTATCTATGTTCCAACAGTGATTATTGTTCATCATTACTTATGCTTCAGCATTGCATATGCATCAGCATAGCTCACCTTCCAACACTGTCTACCCTCCAACATTACCGATACATCGCTATTATTGATACGTTACCTTTGTTTGTGCTTCAGATTTCCATGTGCTTCCACATGCCCCATACTTCAACATTGTCTATGTCTCATCGTCTATGCTTCTGCATAGCTTAACCTTCAACACTGCCTAAGCTTCAACACTGGTGATGGGTCATCATTGTATACTTCACCACTTTATTCATTTCAGCCCTGCCTCTGCTTCAGCGTGCACTATGCCACAGCATTGTCAATACTTCAGCATTGCTCATTGTTGATCATTAAGTATGCTCCAGCAGAGCTTAACCTTCAACACTGCCTATGCTTCGACACTGCTGATGGATCATCATTGTATACTTGACCCTTTTGCATTTTTCAGCATAAACTATGACTCAGTACTTCGGCATTGACTATGGTTGATCATTGAGTATGCTTCAGCATGGCTTATTCTCCAACACTGCGTATGCTTCAACATTGCTAATGCATCATCATTGTTGATACTACACCATTTTCTATGCTTCAGCATTACCTATGCTTGATCATTGTCTATGATTAAGCATTGCAGTAATAAAAATAATCGTGAATACAAATAATAATAAACTCAAGATACTGTTATAAATTAAAATTAAAAACAAATCAAGTTATAAATTATTATTATTATTATGATTATTATTATTATTATATGTTAGATATTATTAACATTAAAATATCAAATATTACTAACTTCTTTCCACCAATTTCACATAGTTTTGTAATAGATTGTTATTTTCGAGAAACTACCAACAGGTACAATTTGGATCAAGCGTAATGGACCATTCCCAGCTGTTTAGTGTATGAGAAGAATTCCTTACATGTGCCGGTGAGCTCTCTCATCATTATCCTTCTGTGTGTTGTGTTTTTGGCCACTACTAGTTTCCTAATGCATTTCTATAGTTTCCTAGCATGGGTGAAACCTCCTATTGTGTTGTAGTGTGTTTTCCCCCGATTTTGTCGTTTTTGTTAAAGAATACATGAGGCCCATAGGTAGCAAGTGGAGGGAGCTACGCCGACCATCAACAGTCGTCTTACTGTAGTGCATGTCGGTAGGCATGCGCTTATCCTCTCTCAGTAATTATTCTTTTTGATTATTGTTATATGTTTAGTGTACTAAACGTGTGCCCTGCCGGCCACTGTTGTTTTTCGTCATTCATCACCTCCCCACACACAACCATCTATTTTTTCTCGTCCCAGTGCATGGGAGTGAATTGTTTATTCTTTTCTGGCCGGCGTTCACCTGTACGTAAGTGTTTGTTTTTTTTAATTGCGTAATATAAAAAGGTAGAAAACTCTCTTCTCTCAGTCTATACGCAATTAGGAAGACAGTTAAGGAAACACCTTTCCCTTAATTGGAGGGACAATTAGTGTCGGGTTTAAGTACAAGTAATTAAGTTAATCGGGTAAACGTACATTAAGGAGGAATCCTGGGATCCCAATCCTGCCTGTGACTCATCAGCACCTGACACATTCAAAAATACAATAATTGCTCTGATTCTTTGTGTTCATTTTCTACTAGTTGCCATTACGTAACCATCATTGCTATTGGTTTTTTGTATGTGCATAGTTTTATTAGGTAAAAATATATATAGGAGGAACGTCTCCTTTTTTCAACTAAGCTTTGGGAATTCAAATTATGAAACTGAAGGTTTGCTAATTTGGATATTTTAATCGTGGGGTTCAAGTACTTTAAGTCTAGTTTCTTTCCGATAAGCATGGGTGTAGAATACTCATGCATTAAAAACAATCCCTGGCTATTTCTCCTGCCAAACTATCTATTCTCTTCCAACTCATGGACCACCTAATTTCAAATATAACAATTCCGTGTCAACCTATGGACTGGTTTTGTCAAATGCTATTATTCCAAGAGCAAGTGCCTAGTTCTGATTTACTCAAGAAATTTAAAATTTTAAAATTTTTAAATGCGAAATATTAAGGCCTTACTTCCCAATTTTTTGTGCTTCAATTTACTAATTTGGAAAAATATCAGGATTTTGTTAGTTCTTCCCCAGGCCTGCATTCTGAAAACCCAGCTGTTAAACCTATATATGAAATAAAAATTAGATTAATAATTTTTGGTTTGTTTAGGTATATAATCTACATGCTCCTAACAGCATCATAGTGTACATCATTTTGTGACACTCGACAAATTTTTCCTTTTGAGCCAAATAGAAAAAACTAGGGCTGTTTCAATCAGAGGATTTTAGTAATTTGGAGTTCAAGTTCGAGTTTGAGTTTGGTCCTTTTGCTTTTCTGACTTCGAGTTCGAGTTCCAGTTTAAAAATTGTTCCGAGTCGAGTTCGAGTTCGAGTAATTCACTATTGTATATAAGCATTCATTTTGTTACATAAATGCCAGTCAATATTATTATGCACCTGGTCTGGTACAACTGAACTACATAGAACTGTTCAGCATATGTCATAGTTACTAGGTATAGAATTTTATGCAGTCACTATTTGTGTCATACTTGCAGGTTGAAGCAGATCGTATTTTTTAATCAAATGCATTATTTTGTATTACCACACCAATTATACGTTTTATCTATTTGAGCAATATTTGACTTGGCATCATTAATTAAATGCCTAGAAAAAGTATTGTTTGGGATGGCTTTGAAGAAACTGTTTATCAGGCGATCAAGCAGAATGTCTATTGTTTTGCAAGTTGAATTTGATTGAAACAAAATTCAAGTATTGATTCATTGATAATGAAAAATGTGCTTTGTTAGATTGTTTGGGAAAATATGTTACTTATGACATATCTTTATCTTAAACACTAAGCAGGATTTCTTAATTCCATCATATTTTAAAATTCAAACTCGAAAAAGAACTCGGAATAATGGTTGAAAAAAATCAAGTTCGAGTTTGAGTTTGAGTTTTAAATTTCGAAGTTTTCGAGTTCGAGTTCCAGTTGCCAAAATTGTCGAGTTTTAATCAAGTTTGAGTTCGAGTTCGAGTACTCGAAACAGCCCTAGAAAAAACCATTGTTGTCTAGAATTATGAAAGCACTGCATCAAATCCTATTGCTTTTGCTACCTAAACATTGGGGACGGGACGAATCCTGAATCCAGATTTGGATTCAGCTGGATTCAGTCTTTTTTTCTGGATTCAGATTCAGATTCACCCCAATCCTAAATGTCAGATTTGGATTCCGATTCAGATTCAGTACTTACTAATTTCCTGGATTTGGATTCAAAATCTGATTTGGGAACTACATAAAACTGGATTCATCTCATCCCTACTAAATGCTATTTCTATATTTGATTTTCATAAAACAGTATTTAGAACACTTACAGCAGTTTAGCTGAAGTGTGCGGTATACTACACTCTATTGCGGGCCTAATGGAAGCTAGTTGGCCAGCAATTGTTGAAGGGCTTCCTGGTTGGCACTGTAGCTGTCCCACTGTTGGCCAATGTCGGGGTAGTTGTAACCATCCCGAGCAGGGCTCAACAAAAATGGCCAAGTTCCGAACCTGTGGATTGGCTAAAACATCAATTCTATGGCTGGAATGTTGTATGTTGCCATACAACACAATGCTAATTGTATATTGTCCTTGTACAGTAAAGTGAGGAAAAGGAAGACAAATTATTACAGCGTAGAACATGTGTTCAGAATGCTGGAACCTATCTGACGAAGTATTAAATCTGATATTTTTCTGTGGCAGTGATGTGTTTGCACGTGCACATCATGCCGGTGCACATGCACGTAGTTTTTAGGCATACAATGATAAGATTCAGCATTCAATTCTGAACAAAGTACCATTAAATAAATAGACAAACAATTAAATTTGCAAGAAGAAATTTTCGCAGTGTCATCCAGTGGACATGTCAACAAAGCCTACCCTAATGCAAATGTCAAGTTTGATAAATAAAATTTTTGAAGCTATATTTTTCATTTATCGACAATAATTTATTAGAACATAGATAAACATGGAATGAATGATATAGACAATTAATATCACAAATATGTCAAAGAATTAGGCTTATAACTTCTAATTTTAGTGACTGCAATTCGCAGCCAAGCCATCAAACTCGACACATTGGTATATGCATCGGGTACATGGGAAAGATGACATCCACCAAAACCATAACTTGTTAGTCCATACAACACTTCGACCAAATGACCATTAATTTGTTCTGTACAAACCAAAGGTCCACCCGAGTCACCCTGATGAAAAAATTGAGCCAATCAATCGAACTACATAATTTATGTTTCAAAAAGTTTTACTCTGCACGTAGAATGATACTTTCCATCCTTTTTAGCAGTAGCACAAAATACTCGTCTTTTAATCCAAGTGTCCACAGAGCCATGTACCAATGCTCTAAAGTAAGTGCTGCACCTTTCTAACGAATATGTTTCGACCTTAATTTCATACAATGGCTTGGAATATTCAATTTTGCCTTGTAAGAACGAAGTGCATATAACATGATTAAACCTTGAAGATGACTTGTTTTACCCGTATCTCCCCAACCTGTAGCCACGCACTGCTCCGGTCGACTGGGGAAGCTGTTCAAAATTGGCAATGCAACAGGGCGGATGTAGTTGTTGAACTCGACTGGTTTCTCCATTTCCACTAGGGCGATATCACTCCAGGTTTTTATTCCAGGATAGAATTCGTTGTGAATTACGGCTTTGGACAATTTTATATCCTGTTCTACGTCTTGCAATAGGTCTATCCTGTAGGCGCCCAGTCTTGCGATATCAGGCGGCATAATACCAGTTCGATTTTTTATACTAAAAATGAAACATTTTGTTTGCATAAGTCCTAATGAAAAGGAAAAATCTGAACTCGGCAATGCAATGGGCTGCAGTGAGAAGAAAGCTGGACGACTTCTTCTCTTTTCCATTCGAAAGGTCCTCATTTATCAAAGTTGCCCCGCATCCAAAAATTTTTACCATCCAGGGGTATTTGAACATTGCGCTAGCCTGACCAAATAGAATTCTTTTTCGTTTGTTGAATAGAGGTGCAATGCCTGCGGGCAGAGGTAAACCTTGGCCATCTACGCGGGGCTTGTGACTGGGTGGATTGGCTAAAAGAGCGGATCAAGGTTTCACAATTTTCTCACAACATAAATGCTTACCTTTGACCCCACTGCCGAAAAAAAGATGCTCTGCTCTTATGCCTTCATCACCACCCCTCCACAATGGTTGTTTGAAATCAGTTTTAGCTGTCCCCAAAAATATGCACCAATTGTTATTATGGACATAATTGACTGCATAGCATCGTTTTATTTGTAAGCAGATGAACATGCAATTGGTTTTTGTCTCAGTCGTGCCATAGCCAAGCACGCCTGCAAAATGAAAGCCATTGTCGCCTCTTATCTCATCTTTCAAAATGTTGCTGCCTGTGATAACCAGTTGGGCCTTTTTAATGGGCTTCAATTTATAATGCTTGGGTGCTTTGAATAGTTGACCAGTTTTTAGAATCTTTTTCCCCCAAATGTCATCCTTTGGTGGCTAAAAATTAATTGGCCCTCATTAAATATTCATATTTGGAATAAGTAGTTTCTTACATGTTGCGGAGCCCAAAGCAAGACTGCATTTAGTTGGTGGTGGTCTGGTCCATTGTACGACAGCATTTGACGCATAATTTCGTTAGTCCAAAAGCTGAGCATCTCGTCAATATTTGTAAAAACAAATTTCGATTGACCGCAAAGACTTTTATCTATCTGTATACCATGTAGAATCCAATTCGATTGGTTTAATTTCGATTTGGCTTCACAAAGCAACGCACTGCCACGTTGTTGCTGGGAAAATGTGCAATGATCACATCTGTACCCTAACATATAATATCATACCTGGCAAATGGCTGGAGTTGTTTCTATGCAAATTTTGTGATTTTTCTCGAAATTCCAATCCATTCGACCATTACACTTGTCATCCAGTGATACTGATTTCACATTTGTAATACTAAGTTTTGTTTCTGTTTAAATTATGAGTTCATACAGCACATTGATCATTTATATTCCAAACTTACCCAGTTGGTCGGACCATCCAACAACTTTGCAAAATATTCCATCCGGAATTTTGAGTTCGCCTGGTAATGCTACTGGTTTGATGGTCTTGTTGAATTGCACCGGATTTTCTAGCATTAAGATGGAAATGTCGACTGCATTATTTTCTGATGGATAATAAATGGTTTTTTGTCTTTTAGACTGTGTATTGTCTTGGATAGATGGATCCGATATGCTGAGTTTCACAACATCAAATCTGAAAAAATACTTTGTATTTTATGTGTTATATAGAAATGGAGATAATTTCAAAGTTACCAACCCATGGACGCGTGGAGATAATTTTTCAAAGTTACGAACCCATGGTGAGATGTTACCACAAAGTTCGAGCCTAAAATGGTTTCCTTTGTCGAGGATGTGTAACCTGGTAGTGAAATTCCCGTGCATTTTTTGTTGACAAGGACAACAGTTGGAAAATGATGCCTTCTTGAGAAACCATTATCTGAAAGACAATTTTGCATAATAATTGTCATTAATGTCGTATGGCAACATAGAACATTCCACCCATAGGATTGATGATTCAGTCAATCCATGGGTCCTGGGGCAACCTTTGTTAAGCACTGGTCAGGATGGTAACACCTACCCTGACATTGGCCAGTGGTGCGACAGCTTTGGCGCCACCCAGGAAGCCCTTCAACACTGGTGACCATACCAGGGACCTACCTGTTGCTCCAAGTATTGTATGGTCGCACAATATTCCACCCATATGATTGATGTTCCCGCCAATGGTTGCACAATATTCCATCGTTTCCCCAGAGTGTGTCTACCTTTTCATACAGCAAACAACCCCATACCTTCTTGGTTCCACTCTATAGTCAACCTATTGATCCCATTTCGTTTCCTCAATCTGGAGCCCACTGTGTCACATGCCCAATATTGTGCTCACTCTTGTTTAAGAAAATAACATCAAAGGAATCATCCGCGCCATCGATTTGGAATCTTGGTAAGTCTCCCTGTACGCCAGACCTCCTAACGTGTTGCAGCCCCTGATCTTTCTTTCACCCAGAAGTTTGGGGCAGGCCTTGGCCGCCCAACCCACACCAAACTTCTGTGGCTACACTCTGGTCCGTTTCGACACCCAGTCAATTATGGTGAAGAATTTCCAGTTTGCTGTGCCAATGCCAGCCAATTCTACAACCTCCAGCTATCCGCGCTACATCCAACTCGCGTTCCCCAAAGGCTTGATGTTCACTTTCAAAACTTTGGCCACTACCCGGGAAGACAGGACCCCGTTATTTTCCCTAGTCAATGGCGAACACACCATCATCGTTTCCTTCAATGGAGCTGACGACTGGGCGGGAATATATGCTCTCTTAGGCACCCAGTTTAGAACCAATCGTCAAAAGAAGAACAAGGACCCCCTCGTCAAAGCGATCCATTTCGATGCGTATCCTGTGATCTGAAACATCGATATCTCCCCGTCGCTGTACAAGCTGGCTCGGCAGATAGGGTTTTTCCCCAGAGAAGCCTACTTTGAAAGCTACTGTTTCCGCCATGTGGGCGCTGGATGTTTCGAAACTCACGCTCAAATTCCCCACCGTTTTGTGCTTCTTCAACAACCCAGTGACATCTTTGTTACAATTGGACGTTCTTGCATACGCAGCCCTCGATGCCTACTATCCGCTTTAATTGTTTTTGGCTTTTGGCGGTTCCACAGAAAGCTGGTGAAGAGGCCCCTCAAACTAGTTCACTGACTAGTGGGACCCCCCAGCCCATGCTCATGACTACAAAAACAGCAGCGCCGGCCAAACACACACCGCCTGCCTGCCAATCAGATAGTCACTGTTCCTGCCATGAGTCACACTTCGTGATGACCGCCACCAAGAAGCAATGCAACAACCGCACATTACAAGCTGTGACAGCTGTCAACACGAACGCCGTAACAATGCACCGCTGCACTGCACTCAAAGGGAGCAAACGAGCATGGTGCACTCCACCGGTTTCTACAAAGAGGCATACAAACACAGTTTCCGCTGATCACCACCGAAATTGACCAACTACATCAGCCCATTGCATCGGGACGCCGAAATTCAGAAATGCATGGAAGCTTTGAAAAATCCACTGAAAACGGTGTTCAAAGTCCCGCTCCTGCCACCGCCCCCGATGGAAGTGGAACCAGTCACCTCATCTTCAACGTCGCTATCGCCCAGGGCCACCTCACTGCAGCCCATGGCTCCGACCTCAGCTACGGCAAGTACCCTAACTCACATCATGTCACTGCCACCTACTGCCCCGATGTCAGTTCAAACCACTATGCCCACTCAACCACCATTGGTTATTATGACATAACCGGTACTCCGAGTTGCCCCGCCTAGCGTTACCATGCAATGTTTCGAGCCACATTTGCCCAGCGAAGCGATCAGATTACTGAATTACACACACTTCCGAACCACGAACTCACAGCACTGTATTACGCTAGCAACCCCCTGCCCCCGTCATCCGCCTAGTATAGATCCGTCTGTCGAGTTTTTCACCCCCGGAACCTTGCACCAAATGATTTTGATAAATTTTTTTGGCGGCCTTGATGTTTGCGTCACCATGGCCATACACATTGGGGCAAACAAATGCTTCGTTAGCGTTGTATCAATATTTTTGCTCCCACTATCGAACTGACCTATCAGGAACAACAACCACTGGTTTCGCCTGACGTCGCTGCGTTGATTCTTTGATGCCGGTCTCGGGGCGGAAGAGCTCGTGGTAGTCGAAGCCCTCCATACCATCCATCTAGCACTTCTTGTTCGAAGCGGGAGGCCTAGACCACACTTCGTGTCTTTTGTAGGCTTATAACACCCCTGTCCGCTTAATCTATTGCTGGATGGCCTACCTGCAATATTCACCATTTCAACAACCCCTGGAAATCGCTGACATCCAAAGGATCTATCTTCAATACCATAGTGAAAGCAGCTGTCCCGTACCCCTGCTGCGTCGGCAGGATTTCTCTGCCAGGTGGAACTTTTAGCCACTGAGATGGTTACCCCTAACAGGGTTGCCTTCGGATGGACCCTCCTTGATTGTGACACAGCTCCCGCCCCCAGGTGTGAATCCTCTTTCGCCTCTGCACTCGTAAACCTTTACCTCGTCTTCCTGCCTACCGGACATTCCAGACTACAGTTGCTACCCTCCCCACTCCCGTTCCCTTGGTTTTGATGGCCACGATGATCCTGGCAACCCCCATGGCTATCACAACAAATGCTATCGCCAAGAAAACTGCCACCGCCGCGACAATCACCAGCAATCACAGTTCAGGTCTGACACCAGCCACCATCCCCACCATTGATTCAAAGCTTTTGTACAGTAACATTTGTTTTTTTTTTCATTTTCAATAACCTCGTTCATACGGGTTGTTTTGTTTTTTCTAATCTCTTTTGTCATGCTTTATTTTTTGTACTAGTTTCACCAGCGCACATGCAGGCGATGCTAAGACCATGCAGTAAGACAGCTTGACTTGTTCTATGGCCACACGCCCCCACTTGCGTCATTTGTCCTTTCCACCTCCACCCCCTTGTGCCTGTATCATTACCCCCCCCCCCCGTCATAGTGGCCGCCTCATCCTCCCATCGGCACGGACTCATATGCTGGTGTGCTCCAGTATATCGGTATCGGTGCCGACAGAGTGACAACACGAGCTGCGGTGTTGCCGAACTTACGGCCACGCTAATTGCGACCCGCGTTGGGAGGTCTCACCCTATGCACCACACTCAATCAGCTCAAAACACTACAATGACTCTGTCGGCCCCACTGCGCGCTGCTGATCCCATGTTCGGCTTCCCTGGTGGCGGAGTCCCTCCCCTTGTCAGTTTTGTTTGTTCACATGAGGATCGCTTATAGCAATCTACTGCAAAGGGGGAGGGGTGTTGTAATGTTTTTCCGCCCACTTCCCCATTTTTGTCAAACCGCGCATGAAACCCGCAAGTACCAAGTGGAGTGAGCAACGGGGACCATCAACAGCCATCTTACTGTAGCGTACCTTGGTACGCGTGCGCTGGCTGTCTCTTAGTATGCAATAATATTGTTTTAATTATATACGTTTATCATCGGTTTCGTAACATACTCGTTGCCTCCCCGCACGCCCGTTTCTTTATTTTGTTTTTCTCCCTAGTGCGTGGGAGTGAATTCTCTATACTCTCGCCCAACGATGTTTTGTAAGTAAGTGTTTTTGTTGCATAAGGTAAAGGTAAATTTGAAGAGAGGTTTTCTGTTCGTGTGGTTATTCTAAGTGGGAGACAAATTAAGGAAGCATCTTTCCTTACTTTGTAGGGTACTTAGTGTCGGAGTTTAAGTACTATTAATTAAGTTAATGGGGTAAGTGTGGGCGCAGGAAATATGTACATTAAGTACGAACGCTGGGATCCCACTCCTGCCTGACTCCTCACTCCTGGGCCTGGTTGCACAACTGTTATCTTTGACGAAGGTTCGACTTTGGCAGGTAGGTTCGACCTTCGCTGCAACCTTCCGGTTGCACAACAAAACTTGAAACGAAGGTACGACCTTTGTCAAAGGTTCAACCTTCATTTACTGTGTAACGCGAAAGCTCGAGCTAGAGCTGCCCTTCGTGCGAAGGTCACTGCTTTTCAGCAATATTTAACTGTTAATTCATGGTGAAAATAGCTTATTCTTGGGCTTAATCAGCATTTTATGTGATTTTTTCCTTTCGTAACGTTAAATTGATGTCACACTGGCGTTTTCCCTTAGATTAGTGCCATGTGTTTGGTTTCTTAAGGCCCGTTTATACTCCACGCGAGCGAGAGTGCGTGAGCGAATAAAATTAGGAACAAATGCACATGCAAAAGCGCGTAGCAAGTGCTTTCGCTGGAGCAGCGAGAACAAAAACGCAAGCATTCTATGTTGTTCCTACTTTTAGACGAAAGATTAACTTGTTAAGCTAAAGAACCATTCATACTGTACTGTGACATGTATTTTTCAAGTGTAGACGGGACAACGTTAGTTGTATCCTAGGCAGAGTTTCCAAGCAATCTTTTTCAAGACTCGTTTTCTGTGAACTTTTTGAACTCGTGTAGGAATTTTTTTTACTCACGCAACTCTGTGTGAAAAGTTTAGAGTTAATTTTTTATGGAGATTGTGTTCAAAAGCTAGAAACCGATTTTTTCGCCGAAATAGTTTTTAAGTGAATATTGTTTATTCGAGAGACACTATCATATAAAATGTACAAGCAATAAAATTCGAATAAAAATCCATCAAAGTATGTTATTCTATATACCAGTGTCGACACAAAAATCACAATTAGCATTTTTGCATGATAGTCAGCGCGATCATATGTTCAGTGCTGTAATTTGTATTTGAGTGTTTCTCACTTGTTCCAATCGCTCCTTCCATTCCTAAAAATACAGTACTTCTGAACAACTTGATAAAGAACATACATGTAACGGGGCCCTGCGGTCTGGGAGGGGGTACAGTGATCCCCAAAATTTTGGGCGGAGGGGTCTCAGGAAAAAAAATTCGATTTTTTCACAAAAAAGTCCGAAAAATAGTTCAAAAATAGTAATTATTTTTCTAGAAGGACCGAAATAAGTGTATGCATGGCGGGAAGCGCTGAGAAACCTTTTGACCATTTTTTGTTCAAAAATTGACATTTTTCATTAAAAAAATTGACGTTTTCTTGTATTTTTCCAATGAAAAGTAATCAGGCTCTCACGGCTACCATATGGCTAGCCATTGAATTGGAAAATCCTGGGGTGGGATCGCCCTATGGCTAGCCATGGTCGACGATGATTGGGGGGAAGGGGTTCCCATGGCACTTCCCCCAATTACATGTATAATAAAGAGGCAAAAGAAGGTTAACTTTGGAAAATGAAAATTTGCTTCGTTGTAAATTTGGAGCCAGCATACTTTTGTTATTTGAATAGTTAATGCAGGCAGGGTTTTGCAAATGGCGTCGAGGGTGTGAGGAGCTGGTCCACTGATTGACGATCGCGTTCCTCTACTGACCGCATCGCAATGATACTTTTCCTAGGATAAAAAATCCCAAAAATGTTTGATTTCCTTAAACAAAGTACACTGAAAGGCATCGATTGTCATTTTATGTATGTCGCCCAAAAATCACATTTGAAAACTTTTTAAGTGAAAGCATGGTAAAGAAATTGAAAGATTAAAATTAAGATTAAAAAGGCATTTTTCATTAAATAAATTTTTTTCAATTCTTGTTTTTTTTATCCATTTTTTATCTTTTACATTTTTATTTTTTATCCGCCGCAGCCATTCAATCGCGGTTTTCACCATCGCTGTAGCACGGACTGATCACAGGACCGCTATGGTGACCACACACTTTCAACCGACCACTGCCCTCAAAATTTGGCGCAGCCGCCCAACAAATTTGTCTCTTTTCAACTGCCACCGCTAGAACAACCCCCACAGTCGCAACCGCGCACAGAGATGCTCCTGGAGCAATTGATCCAACGATATGACCGCGACCATGAAGAACGTAAATCATGGCAAGGCCCCGAAGAATACCCATCCAATGCCTGGCTACAAAGCCCTCGCCACTGTTAGGCTGCTGTGGGTTGAAGATGATGTAACTGGCCTTTGGGTTTAGACAAAGGAAGTTGCAACAGTTCTGACCACAGGCTAACAAAAACAATAAACTAAGAACTCTCTGAGAGGTTTCAACAGATACTTGCAAGAACTTTCACCAAACCTCAGGCAGAACACCTTGGCACGTACCTCAGGAGATCCTACCCAAGTCTCCACACCTAATCTTAAAAGAGCCTCCACTACGCTCACAAAACAAAACAAATTACCGGCTCAATCTGTATTGGGTGATGAAGAGTGAAGCCAAAAAATAACAATAATAAAAAATATTATAGTTAAAGGCAATGGCGGTGACGCTCCACGAAACCATAATATTTTAACACTGGTAAACAAACATAAAAAACGCAAAACAGTGGCCGCATCTATCTATACAAATATTCTCTTTCTTTTCACCACTTTTCACCGCGTCCAACCACCTGCGCGCCGACGCCAGAAGCTGAACACGTGCACCTGAGGCAACCCCAACATCCCTCGGCCCTCAAAACGGACCAATAGGAGGTGAAAACCTTTCTGCAGCCTGAGTCTCATACTGAGGCCCCGACTGCATAAAACAAATTTTTGGGGCTACCCCCTCCGAGATGTTATCCTGCCCCTACTAGGTCCTTCAGGTGACGGCAACTTTGACCAATCCATTTGGCAGGGCACTCCTTTTCAGGCTACTGGAAAGGATCATGAAAGTAGTTCGGCCTGGACTTTGACGTTGATCTATGCCTAGATCCGGGGGGCCGCCATTCCTCTTCTCCCGTGTACTGGTTTTTACAATGTCGGGGTTGAGCTACCCCAGGTGCACTTCCTCTATGGTAGGCCACTCGCCACGTCGCTCCGTCCAATACAAATCTACTCAGTAAAAAACATTTTCTATAAAATATTTCAATTTTACGAAACAATTTTATAAATGCAAATACAATTTTTCACGTCTTCATCTTTTTCGGGCCCTAAAATTGACAAGAAAAAAAATATGAGGGCTATGTACACGCCTGAAATAAGATGGACGGAAAGACGAATTTCGCCGGGCAGCTTTTGGGCACCCGAAATGAGAAAAAATTAAAAATTTTAAAGCAACAGTAAAACGAGATAATATATATATTTTTTTGTATTTTGTATTATATATGTGTTTTTGAATTTTGTATTTTTTGAAATAAAATTTGTACAAAAAAATTAATTTTGGTCCAAAAACGATGCGGCTGTATAAAATTATTGTTGCCCGCTGCCACCATAACCGCCATATTGGAAGCTACTATGGTGAGGATAGGGACCACCCCGAGCTCCACCACCCCTGAGGAATCCCCCAAAAACTCCTTGGGGTTGGGTCACACGAGGGGCCCCAGCCATTGCTTGACATCTATACAGTTGCGGATTGACCATTCTGAAGGGTCTTTCTTGACCCTGTCCCTGACCTCCGCCTCGGCCATATCCCCTCCAGTTCCCCTCTGGTACGAACCCTGAGTGGAATTTACAAAAGATACTCCAGAAGCTGAGGTACTGGACCTTCCTTGACTCTGTTGATTTTCAAATGGTAATTTGAATACTCCAGGCTTTTGTCGACCCTGCGAGTGAGACGATTGTCACGAGTGCTGGCTCCTAGTCCTGGATGTATCCCTAGGTTGTCTTTGTGTTAAAATCGGAATCTTGAAGGGTTGTCCCTCCTCATCCTCGGCTTTCTGGAATTTACCAAAAAACTTCTGAACCATATCAGACAACCTTCTCTTCGCTGCCATATCCACTGCAGTTTGCTGGTGTTCCTGCATTCGGTTGGCATAGGCTTCCCTGAATGCAGTACTACCTTCTCCCCACAAGTAGATAGAATAATATCTCTCTGTCACAAATGACTTGGCAAGTGCATCCACTGCACCAATATGTTTTGGGCCCAACTTCTGTTGTTCCAACTTTAGCAACACCATGGTACATTAGTATTTCACAGCTGCCATCACTATCTCCGCATCAAAATGATGAAACCAATTTGGCATCAATTTGAGCCAAATATACTCCCAAATGGGCTCAGGAACGTTTATGTGATCATACAGGAAACCACCTTGAACCTCAAAGTGATCCCCATAGTTCTCATAAAGCTCCTCTACTCCATTATTCACCAATGCCCAGATGATTTGATTCCTGTCATCATCTGGCATATCCTGAGCAAAAAATTCGATCACCTCCAGTGTCAAAAAATCTATCCTTCCTTTCACCACTGGAAATTTCTTATGGACGTCCCAGTAGTCCCTCAAAACAGCACTCAGGTACTCCAAAGTTACTTCTTATCTCTACTTCTCTTGACCGATTTAGTCCGTTCTAACGCAGAGGGTTTAGAAATAACTTTTTTCCCAGAGGAACTGCTCTCCGTCTGCTGAGAAGTCCAGTCTACTTTAGACACTGGCTTAGCCAAAGTACTTTTCGTCGTTGCACTTACCTGAGATGCAGCTGATTTACTGGGTACTTTAGCTGAAGCTACCGTCAACTGCATTTGACTCGTAGAACTTGTGGTTCCAGGCCTCAGGCTCATCGGCGTAGTTCTAGTCTTGGACTTAGTTGAATCTGTCAATAAGGTAGTAGATCCAACAAATTTGGAGTCCACAGACCTAGAACTCCCTGTCTTCTCTCCTTCATCATCACTGATTTCAATTATGTCTTCCCCATCTCTCCTTTTAGCCCTATTCGCCCTTGGGGCTATCTTCCTCCTTCCTAATCTTTCAATCTGGTCGTCCGTACGACCCTTTGCTCTGAACTTTCTAACCTCCTCGGCGACATACATGCCTGGTATACCCCCGTCTATTCCTGGATTTCTTGGCGCTACTTGAACTGGCGGCACAACCTTGCTGACTGCAGGTTGGATGGTCTGCGTACTAGCAGGCTGCGCCGCCAATTTCGGGATATGATAAGCAGTAGGCGGCTTGGCTGGAGTTTGTACCTTTGTAGGCGCTGCCAGAGGCGTCAGCTGTGCCATAAAACCAGCCAATACTTGCTCCAGCTGCTTCAGCTGCTGATCTAATCTCGCTTTGTGCTCCGCAAGCTGTTTAAAAAAATCTCCTTCTGTCTTTCGATTTCTTTCTCAGCTTGTTCCCTGAGCCTTGCTTCAATTTTGACTATTGTTGGACCTGCAGCAATCGTTATCAGATTGCTTTCATCCAGCATCTGTTCAGCCCGAACATCCATTCCAGAAAGTAAACTTTCTGTCTGATCTACCATGGAGGTTACCTGCGTTTCTTGATCAGGTCGTATCAATGATTCAACAGTGACCTCCTTGTCCACTTCTAAATCATCTCCTTCCTGATTCAAGTCTATGTGGGTGTTGAGGTCTGCAGGTATCCCTTGTTGCTGTGCTTTGGCCGCAACAGGCTCAGCCTCTATCCCCTGCACCTGATCCACACTACTCATATCAACTCCAGATTGCTGACTCACCATTGTGCTTACCTCAGTGCCTGTAACTGGCACTGCTGGCTGCTTACCTATCGGGGTCACTACAACCTTATCGCCAACATGCGTAATTTGGAATCCTGGAGCATCGGACGGCAATGTCGGCTCAAAAAATGGCCATCCGTAAGTCGGAACGTATTCTGGCTGATACGCTAACATGCTCTTCTTCTGATTCTCCTTTGTAGCGTCCTCACTCATATCTATCGGGTATCTCAAACCTGGTACTCGGACAGCTATTTGACGGAAGTAAATTCTTTGATAGCAGTATGGGTTATCTTTGTACTGCGGACACTCCACGAAATGCTTCCTCTTATTTTCCGGTCTTTGCTCCCATGATTTCGTCTTGGGCAAAAATCAGATCGGCAAAAATCCGAAACGATTTCCCCAACATGTAATCGCATCGCCCTTGGTTGGCGTATGCACCTCTGTCTCTGGAAGACTATTCAAAAACGATAAATACTGACCATACCTATCTCCCCTCCACAACATCTTCAAGATTTGCTCCTTTCCCTCGGGGCTAAAGGATCTCAAATAGTTGTGGTCAAGGAGAGAGGTAAGCTACTCCTCTGCTTCCTCTCTGCAATGTGGCCAAAATAAGTGAAACATTAGGGGAATTTTATTGCACACTGACTACAAACAATCAATATTTAAGAATATGGAGCAATATCCATGCTCCAGTGTTGTCTTACTTACGAGTCTTTACCATTCGATTTGTTGACTGGTTCATACTTGTGGTAATCAACTTCCAGAGGTGTTATCTCAAACAACTGTTTAGTTTCTTTCCTATACCTAAGGAAATTTTCGTATAAAACCATAGATACAGGTTCATCAAGTCCACTGAAACTTTTCCCTTGATTAACCATATCTGCTACCTTCTTCATAATGCAAGCTCTAATCTGCTTTTCTGACAAAGCTTCTTTGAACTCTTCATCTTCACTCACCCTATCATAACTGTCCACATTCTTACTTTTCTCCTTGATGGTATAATCTGGATGAATACCCTTAGGGATGCTAACGTCTCTCCCTCTATTCCGATTCGCTTCGTAATGAGGGAAGCTGTACTCTGTATAGCCTTCAAATGAGGTGTCCATTTGGGCAGCCATACAGGCATACATTTCCTGTCTCATCACATGATAAATAGCTGATGACAGCGGCTTCTCTACTTCTGGACGTCTACAGAAGGTCTGCGGAAAGTTTTTGCCATGGATCATATTAAAAAACCTATATAGCCTGAAGGCCATTACTTGAATCTGATCCGCCTTCATCAAATCATGAGGAAAATACTGGAATCCGGAATCCGACCTCGACTTCCATAGATAACCCATAGTGGAAAAATGCTAGGAAAACCAACAATGAGTAGTAGGCGTCCAGTGCTGAATACCTTATTTCAAACTGCATCAATGTGTGCCTACAGAATCGTTCACATTGCGCTCTCTGACGGAAATCAATTTGGAAATAGCCAATATCCGCCAGATACAGCTCGGTGAACAATCCTTTCAGCTTAAGCATCTCCGGGCAAAGTCCCAACTTCCTGAACATTGCCAAAAATATTCTGTTTAACTGGTCTCCTACCTTGGCTACGTCATAATAATGGCCATACGAAGACATAACTCTATGCTTGATCTCTGCTGTCAGATCAACATCTTGGTGTTTTCTACCTGCACCATTAATGTTCCAGATGGCAACCAGATCTGTAACCAAATTGTATCCAACCAGAAGCATGTCCGAATCTAAGAGCTCATGAATGAGCGTCCATTCCTTCGGCATGATTGTCATAGTATCTACAACAAAGGTATCTCCAGTCACCGTCGAGAAGCTAATGACTCTTTCAAACTCCTTCCCTTTTGGGTTATCAACCCCAGAAGTCGCGAAAACCTAACTCACATAATCTTGAGTAACTTTTTCTATATCAAACCCAATAATTGGCTGTCCTCAAAACCTACTCTCCTTCAAGGTTTTGATCATCTCAGCCACCTTACCTATTTTTACCATTTTCAGTTCCGTCAGTTCCAATGGAAATCTCCCGAAATTCGTCGCAAACCATCATTGTAATTTGCCGACTCTGACAACCCATTTATCGTTGTAGTCTAAAAAATTCAGACAAAATATTTATTTCTTTTCCTGAAAAATTTTTCCAAGTGAACAGACATCGGTTAATTTCTACCTTCACCACAGATATTAAGCACAAATAGGAAAAAATTGCAAGCAGGGGACAATAAGGTACCAAACATATATTGGGTTAGTGTTGGCAGATAGTTTAACACAAGTGTGGCACCAACTTCTACCTTATACGGGAGTACACGCACAGACCACCTGCGTCTTCCATCATTCGACTGCTAGCCGTCTCAATCCAACGCTTAAAATGGCCTATCCAACCAATAAATTAAGAATTTCCAAGAAAAATTTTAAAATAATTACTGATTTACCCAAAATGAGGAAATTCATAGAAATTTAGATAAAGATGGAATTTTTAAATTGATAAATTTTGAAATTATCTACCCCTAGTCGACTAGTTGCTACACTCCACTTCTTCCCCATCACATAGACGAATTTATTCAACTCGCTATGTGTGTAGAGGAATGATGTAGTTTTGCAAAAAGTCCAAATCTCGCGCTACGGGCAGCTTTGCCACACTTTTTCAAGTTTGACAGAACAAATATGTTCCCACTAAATTTAGAAAATTGTCTAGGCCTTCTCTAGACACCCGTGGGCTATAACATCCTGCTTTGCCCAATAAATTTTTAGATTAACTAAGTTTAAAAACTTAGGTCGCTTACCATTGACTAAAAAGTACTGATTATTCTGCCGCACCTGCGGCTGACCATAGGTCACAAGGGGGTCTGTGACCAAATACTGTTTTGTACAGCATCCATTGGGGGGTGGTGACATTTCCACCACTTCTTTTTCGAATTCTTCGAGTTCGGCATTATCAATTTTGGAAAAATTTTTTTATAAATTTATAAGAGCTGAACAATCGACAAAGTTTTCCCTACTTTTTGTCTCTTTTCACTCTGAAACTCTACGGTTTTCCAATTCTTCCAATATTCACAGAATTGGTGGGCAACAACTAACTATTTCCTCCAAAAAAATTAATCAGACTCGGGGAAATTTAAAATTTGGTTGCGAAAAAATTTTAAAAATTTGAGTTTTTTGTGAACAGTGGTTTTTCACCAAAAATTTGGAGAAATTTTTAGATTTACATGAGGGAAAATTAAAAATACACGATAAATATGTGATAAATACAATTAAATACAATTTGTACCTAATTACAAGATTGGGGACGAAAAAATATGGGGGGGGGGGTAATTACACACACACACACACACGAAAAAACAGCGCCACACGCTACGGCAGTTTATAATTACTGATTTTTGAAGCTACAGTAAACTGCGCATCACTCGATGACACGTCGTTAGACTTCAGCCATCTGCCGGTCTCATAGCGAAAGTGTTTTAACCTGCTCATGGATACCACCTGCCTTTTCAGCGGCTATCTCCAGTGTGCAATTTCAAGCACCTTCTCTGATAATCTGCTATTATAAGTAACAACAAAGGGTCCTTGCCACAGCAGACACAGTTTTTTCTGTTCATTGACTCTCAGCAAAACTCAATCATGGACGGAAAAATCATGAGCTTTTGCTTTACGGTCAAAAAACTTTTTAATGATCTCCGCAGCTTTCCTGATATTTTCCAAGATGACTTCATAAGTTTCTACTAAACTTTCCGTTAGTATATGCTTATAAGCCTCATAGTTTATTGGCAGAACTATGTTTCTTGCAACACCAATACTAATGCCAAAATTAGCCTCATGACCTCTCAACAAGGCAAATGGGGAACATCTTGTTGAGGTGTGAGGTGTGGCATTGTAAGCAAAAAAGACAGATTGCAAATATCTGTCCCACTTGTCTGAATCCTCAATAGCAACCTTTCGTAACTGCTTGATCAAGGTTTGGTTAAACCTTTCAACCATTCCATTTCCTTATGGATGGTAGGCAGTTGTGAAAACCTTCTGACACTCTAACAATTTACAGACTGACATCATCAGATCAGCTGTAAAGCATGAACCCTTATCACTCAACAATTTCATCGGGGTTCCATGCCTGAACAAAATATTTCGAAGAAAACTGTCCACAATGGTTACAGCAGATTGATCCGGAATCATTTCTGCTTCCACCCATTTTGTAAAGTAATCTTAAAATACTATCACATATGGTCTCTTCTCACTCATGGGAGAGATTCCCACAATATCCACAGAGACTATGCCAAACGGTCCTCTAGGAATAATTGGATTTAATGGTGGTATCGTAGCCTTTACTGGAGTCGTGATTTGACATATGGGACAAAAGCTGATCCAGCTCGGAACATCGTTTTTGATGCTCGGCCACCAGAACCCCTTTTTAATAAAAGCAAGGGTTCTCTTAAACCCTTGATGCATCATCATCACTGCACCATGATACTGATGTAGGACAACTTTTTTGAGAACAGAGGGCACAACAACTTGATCCTCTGCCTCACTAAAAGTCTCTCTATATAGTATCCCTTGATCGATGTAAAAGTTACTTTGAGACATGCTGTTAGCACCTAGTTTCTCGAAGATCACTTTTAAATCTTTATCTTTTCCTTGCAACTGCACCATCAAGGCATTTGAAATAAGCCCTTTTGGTCTACTATCTTCAATTTGAGGGGCATCTTCAAACTCCTTCTCCTGCGGTTCAAAAATTCTCTTTACCTCTTCTTTAGGTTTTGCTTGCCCAGGAGGATGTCCTTTTTCCTCCTGCTGCAAGTCTTTTGCCATTTGCCTAGTGACTACTGCCTCGATTTGATATTTCTCAGGTGTTCCATAATTATCAAATTCTAGAGAAATATTATGTCGAGTTTCATCACTAGCATCATACATTGAAGCCACTGAAGCTGTGTCCATCTTCACAGAAGTGAAGACTCCTACAGCCTCATCCACTTCATCTCCTCTGAGTTTCCGAAGTTGATTCACTAAAATTTTGTGGCTTTGGTTAATGACTTCGTCTTCAGTAAGAGATTTCAGGTCTCCTTTCTGAAAGATAAGCTCCCATTTTGGTGGCAACTTCTTTTTCTGCTCATCTGGCTCCTCCTTCCTGGAGAGAAAATCAGCCATGGCATTTTGTCTGCCAGGCACATACTCCAACTTGTGATTAAACTGGCAAATGAATGCGTACCACCTCTTGAGTTTGTTGTTAGTCTGTGTGTTGACCCTCATGGATAATAATGGTTTGTGGTCGGTTTGAATGGTGACCTTTTGACCCAAAAGATAATGTTTATAAATTTTCAGGCCATATACCACAGCTAAGCATTCCCTTTCAGTGGTGCACCATTTCCTTTCTTCTGCCCGCAATATCCGACTATTGTAGGCAATTACCCAAGGTTCCGAGTCAGTCTCTTGACATAACACTGCTCCCAATGCAATTCCACTGGCATCCGTTTGAAGAATGAATCGCGCAGATCCATCTAAAATTGCATGTCATAAGAAAGGTACTGAGGCTAATGCTACTTTGAGCTTCTCAAAAGTTGTGTAATGCAACTCCGTCACATTCCAAGTTCCCTTCTTGCCTGTTAATTTGTACAAAGGTTCAGGTAGTGCTGAACCTTTGTACAAATTAACTTTCTTACACCACTGTAGCATACCTAGGAATCTTTGCATTTTCTTAACAGAATCCGGGGATTGGAAATTCCGTTATCACCTTGAACTTCTTAGGATCCAGAGAAATTCCATTGGCATCCAAGATGTGCCCTAAAAAGTGCACTTTCTCGAGAAGAAATTCACATTTCTCTGGCTTAAGAGTCAACTTCGCCTTCCTCAACGCTTCTAGCACCAATTTCAAATTTTCTAAGTGTTCCTCGAACATATTTGAGAAGATGATAATATCATCTATGTACACTAGGCAAATTTTCTATACCAAATCCCCAAGGATTCTCTCCATCATCCTTTGGAATTCAGATGGTGCATTCTTCAATCCAAACGGCATGACTTTAAACTGAAACAAGCCTTCCTGGCATATAATAGCCGTTATCTCCCCTCCATCGGGACCTGCCAAAATCCCGACTTCAAATCTAGAGTCATATAGAACTTAGCTCTTCCAAGGCAATCTAAATAGTCATCCATTCTCGGGATGGGATATTTATCATCCTTGGTCACTTCGTTTATACCTCTAAAATCAACTACTGGTCTCGTAGTTCCATCTTTCTTTCCAACTAGGAACAAGGGTGCAGCCCACGGTGACTTCGAGGGCTCTATCACTCCTTGATCCAACATCTCCTTCATGTGTCGCCTCACTCCAGGCTGACTATTATTAGAAGCTCTGTAATATCTCTTTGCTACAGGTCTCGCATCTCTTGCACGTCAGAGCTGGGGTTGTAGTAGCCGGATCACCAGGCAAGCTAAAGACATCTCTGTACTTCAACAAAAACTCTATAGCTTCCCTTCTTTTCCGAAATTTTTGCCTTTGATATCATCCTGCATAGTGAAGTATAGAACTCTACAGAATCAGCTTTTGATAATGCAGGCATTCCTTCCTTTACCATGCACGTCTGATATTCCTTTTCCTCCTTTATCTTTTTCATTTCTTTCACCTTTTTATAAGTATCATCATCTTCAATTAACATAGATTCTGTATTGCCAATGATTTGATCTCTCTCAAACTGACAACCAGAACCCGTGATATTGGAGATTAGTACTACAAAGTCCTCTTGTGATCCGTCTACAACTGCTTTCTCCATTCTGAACTTTCTTTCAGAATCCTTTGATTCAACAATAATTCTGTTCAACGTGGCATTTCCATGTTGATCCCAAAGTTTTGCCTTCTTCAAAACATCTCTTCCATATGGAATATACGTTTTCCCACATGCAACAATTGCAACAGTTGTCTTTAGTAGACAAACTTTTGGATAAACAATTTGATTTATACAATCAGTCAACGCCACACTGACTTTAGTCACTTCTTCCATTACCGTTTGCACAGTAGTTACAGAAGGAACTTGAACTACATCAATCTTTTTCTCAATGCCCTGTATCGTCATGTCATTCCTTTTAAAATCAATAACCACACCTAAATCTGGGTTTGCTAAAAAATCTGTGCCCAAGATCAGGTCCTCACCTGCATCTGGCAACACTATAGCATTGACTGGAAATTGTCCGAATTCAGTCTTCATACAAAATGGTACATACCCGTAGGCATGCACAATTTTTCCATCAGCTACAGTCACTTTAAGGATACGACGGTACACTGTATAATCAACGTCTAATGCCCTTTTCAGGAGCTTAGAAGACATGACCCTACACTGAGCTCCTGTATCAATTAAAGCTCTGGTCGCCATTTCTTTAATAACTACATTCATGTAGAATGAAACCGTTTTCGGATAATTTTCCAACAACCTTTTCTCCATGTCCGTTACTTCTCTCTCTTTCCTTTACTTTTTCTAGAGGTGTCACCTTATCCAGGTGAATGATACTTCCTAGAACCAAGCTTGAAGATTTGTTTCTACTCTGTTCGCTTTCATCATCCACATCCGTACAGCATGTCACCATTACGTTATGCAAACTAGGTTGTGACTGGTACGAAACAAATGCTCCAGCCTGATCCTGGACGGTTCTAGCCTGAATTGCCGGTTGACTAGTTGATGCAGGTAGTATCAACTGAGGCTGCCTCTGCAACTGGGTGCTTGCTCTCTAAGTCTGCAAAATTCCCTGTATCTCTCAAATTCTGGGTCATACCGGTACATTTGATCTTCTTCGGGGTATCCTACATAATAGGCACCTCTTCCTCTTCCTCTAAATCCAAATTGAGGTCCGCCTCTACCTCTGAAATTTCCTCTAAATGAAGCGTTTCTATCACCACCATAATGCTGATTCAGGATGGCACGGTTAAATCCACTGCGTTGCTGTTACTGACGACAGTACACTAATGTTTTACACTCCTCCGTAGCATGAGTATTATTTTTATGATATATGCAGTAGGGTCTCTGCTGCTTCAACTGCTTCTGCTTTTCAGTAGACACAGTTTTCACAGTAGTCAACTCCTTTAAAGCTTCATTCTGAGTAATCTGTACTTTATCCACTTTCTGAACCAATTGCAGCCATTCCTCTGAGAGAATAGCTAAAAAAGACTCCTTGCCCTGCTCCTCATTAGACTTTTTGACATCATGAGGTGAGGGGCCAGCTTGCATCTCTTCACCATTCTCCTCACTCCTCTCTTCTTCCACTGCCTTTTGCAACTGATTTTGTGGTCTTGACTTCGTCTGGTTATACCTTTTAGTATTCCCATACAGAGCATACCCTACAAAGCAATTTCTGGGCACTTCTCCCTCCGTAGCTACAACTTGATTCACCACAATTGGATTATCCTTAGCTCCAAAAGTAGTAAACACATTCTCCTACTTCTTATCAATCAGAGTTACGGCGTATGCAAAGTTTTGCTAAGTTTTCATCGATGGCAATACATCCTGCAACTCCGTCTGATATAAGGGACTACTCTTATAAATGAAGGCATTAATAATATTCTCTTGCCCAACCGGATCAGTCTGATCTGCATAGACCAGATCCACATGATTACTCAACCTCTTTGAATACTCTAAGGCTGATTCGCCTTCTTCCTGTTTCATATTGAATAGCTCTCTTTTGAGCATCGTCAAATCATAAGTCGGCACAAGATACTTCAAAATATTTCTCTGCGCTTCTATATAACTTGAGGATGTTCTCGCTATCCTCTTAGCCGTATTTTGAGACAACCTTCTCAAACACTCCTTCTTGATCTTGTCAGCAGTATTCTCCAGAAACTCACTTTCCAGATCAGTAAAAAATTTGAGCGCCTCTGTCCACTTTATACTATCATGTAAAGGTCTCACTTATCTTCTTTCTTTGATCTTTTTCCGTTTCCTTTTCTCGAACTTGGGCGCTTTCAATAATTTTGATTAATAATTCCATTTTCTTTTCCAACGCGTTAATTCGTAAATTTTTGGGATCAACTCGATCCCTTTGATCCTGGCGTCGGATCTTTGGGGTCGTATCGCCTCGAATATTTATCATCGTATAATTCAGCCGGCACATCCTTGTAATATTCGTCTTAATTCATATCCACCATATTTGACCTCCACTCCAGTTTCGACTTCCGTCTAATCTCCTCCAGCGTTTTGATCCATCAAATGGACCAATTTCGGGGGCGAGGTCGGTCTCTCTCTTTCAAAGGTCTGATGACCTTTGACACTACCACTTACAGTAGCTTCGATTTCGGCCTGCCTAGCCATCTCGAAACTACTTCTCCTCAACTCTCCCTCCACTCTTGCCACTTCCGCATTTCTACTCTCTCCCCTTACTTCAGTCTCAGGGGCCTGTGCTTGAATCTGTTCTACTGCTGGGTGTTCTTCAGCAGAGTCGAGATTCAGAACACTAGGTTGGTATGACCTAGGAGGTGTCCTCAAAGTTCTCCCTACCGGATTACTCATTTTCTTACTTTTTCCGGTATGTGCCTGTAAATAAAACCCTGGAGGTTTAGTTATCTTTCTGGTGGTTCTCCAGTTATCCCTCGTGAGAGGCGTTAAGAGTCCACCACTTGTTAGGCTGCTGTGGGTTGAAGATGATGTAACTGGCCTTTGGATTTAGACAAAGGAAGTTGCAACAGTTCTGACCACAGGCTAACAAAAACAATAAACTAAGAACTCTCTCAGACGTTTCACCAGATACTCGCCAGAACTTTCACCAGAACTCAGGCAGAACACCTCGGCACATACCTCAGGAGATCCTACCCAAGTCTCCACACCTATTCTTAAAAGAGCCTCCACTATGCACACAAAACAAAACAAATTACCAGCTCAATCTGTATTGGGTGATGATGAGCGACGCCAAAAAATAACAATAATAAAAAATATTATAATTGAAGGTGATGGCGGCGACGCTTCACGAAACCATAATATTTTAACACTGATGAACAAACATAAAAAACACAAAACAGTGGCCGCATCTATCTATGCAAATATTCTCTTTCTTTTCGCCATTTTTTGCCACATCCAACCACCTGCTCACTGACCCCGGAAGCTGAACACGTGCACCTGAGGCAACCCCAACACCACCAATCTCAACCCCGAGATACTTATGCAAACTGCTTTGACCGATCTGCAAGCTGTGACCACACCCGCATTGCGCAATCGATAGGCCTTTGGTGCAACACTCACAAGTCCCACACCCACAACACCGAAGATTGCATTTGGCTTAAGCAGCAAAATGCACAACACAACCATAAGCAAGATTTCCACCGTCCACCCAACGCCGTTCAACGGCTGCAAACGGATTCAATCAGCTCTAATGATATCTGTGGCCAATGTGATTGGAGACCATGCCGCAGAGCAGCGCCCCAGAGAGGTTCAAATTACTCCCGTGGCACAAAAAACTATTTTTATGAAGGTAATTCAGTAAATTGTCCAAATGATTTTGTTCAGAACATCTATGCCGTCTACCCGAATCAACATTTTCCGTCGCCATGGGAACAACACATTCACTGTAATGCCGTGCCAGCCCCATACCTTACAATGCCCATGGATTCCTCACACACCAGTTCTCAATCCTCAGAACTCCTGCTTGCGCTACCGGCTTTGTCATCATTCTCAACCGTTTCCACGACTGCTCTGGGTAGGCCCCCCCTCAATTAATCAACTTCCGCCGCCAACATGGTCATCCATTCTAAAGAAATAGCATCTGCCCTCCCGATCGTGAGCTCAGGGATCGTTTGTTGGAACCCAACAGGCCACCAATTCCTCATTAAACTTGGCACCCTCAAGGCACATGGGCTCATTGACACCGGTGCCCAATGCTCTGTATTGTCTTCAGGATTAGTCAAACTCACATTCGACTAACAATCACTTCAACTCCCAATATGTGGTAAAATCAAAGTGGCCAATGAGGCGGTTGTCAACACCCACTGTCCAGTAGTCCTCACAATGAAATCCGCGTTCCATGAACATATGATCAAGTGCATAATTCTTGACAAGGATGGAAACAATCAATGTATCATCGGCACCAATTTTCTCGCCCATCATTATATTCATGCTATCTTAAACTTCAAAGAAAATTACATCGAAATTCAAGACGTGAAGCTACCACTCAAAGTAATCACCTCGGTCCACTCACAAACAGAATTATTTTTAAACACTGCGAACAATAATGTTCTCCTAGAAATCCCTGAAGACGAGCGAGTAAGTTTTTATGACGATAAATCTGATATTTTCAGCCAGCCTGAAGAAATCGAGGTCGAACAACCGACACAGCAGGCTCAACCTAGCCCAAACCAACTGCCCCGGCGGCAGCTGGCAGTTACAGAGCTTGCCGAGCCAATTTTCCTCGTGGCCCAAGTATCAGTTTCAATTTTGCCACATTGCCAGCAATGGGTAACCAGCACCCTCTTTCCTACAACAACAGCAACCATTCCGGACATGATTGTTCAACCACTACCAACCAACAGTGTAGCCACAGAGCTCCCAATCGAAACGGCAATCATCAACGTCAACAACGGTCAATGCCCGCTACTATTTGTCAATAACAGGCCGAACAGCATCAAGCTCCGCCCAAACCAACTTATCCCAGTGGCAAAACACGCCCTTGGACAGGCCGAATCTCCCGTAGATTGTCAAGTAGCAACCGCTGCTGCGGACCACAATTTATCTGACCACAAACCAGCCACCCTCGACAAATCGCTCCCTTGTCACACAGACCAACCAAAATTGGACTTCCCTTTGGCAAAATGACGGCTAAAACCAACGTCACCGCCGCACAAAAATTGAAGGCTCTCGGCATGCTTCGGCAAAACGGCGATATCTTCAGCCTCCGGGGCGACAAACCTACCTTCACCAATGAATTGACTATCAGTATCGACACCGGCAGCGCAAAGCCTGTCTCCTGCCTCTATTACCACGCTGCAATGGAACAAAGACCGATTGTAGGCCACCATATACAAGAAATGCTCTACAAGGACCTGCTCGCCCTGGGCGGCACCACTATTTCTAGTAAAGAAAAAAGATGGCTCTTGGCGACCCGTCGTCAACTACCATGGAATAAAGGATGTTACCCCCAGCGACGAATTCCCAATTCTGCACATTGACGATTACCTGGACAAGATGGGACAGGCCAAATTCTTCACCATGCTCGACCTCAAAGCAGGGTACCAACAGGTACCCCTCGACAACAACTCCTGCGACAAGACAACCTTCATCTGCCAAGAAGGTTTGTTTCGATTCAAAGTCTTGCAGTTCGGCTTGAAGAATGCACCCGCCAAATTTCAATGTTTGATGGAAAGAATTCTCTGCCCATGTATTTGGAAATTTACCTCATCTACATTGACGATATTATCATTTTCTGGAATTCGTTTGAAGAACATTTGGAACATTTACAAATCATTTTCGATGCCCTCCGCACAGCCAATCTCACGCTCTGGCCTGACTAATGCGAATTCCTGCCACCGCAAGTCAAAATCTTGGGTCATCTTCTTAACCCTGACGGAATCGCTGCCCATCTGGAGAAAGTCAAGGCTATCACCGAGTACAAATTCCTGACTACCAATTAAGGTATGCAAAGTTTTCTAGGTTTAGTCCAATGGTGCAAACGTTTCATCCCAAAATTGGCGACCTTGTCCAGTCCATTGTACGGACTCCTACAAAAAGACGCTCAATATATCATCACCAAAGAACACTATACCGCGTTTGAAAGAATCAAGAATGCACTCACATCATCGCCCTTCCTCCAGTACCCGGTCAATGACCCTAAAGCTCAATTTGTCATACAAACCGACACCAGCCCAACCACCATTGGAGCAATTTTGTACCAGGAAAACAGCAACGATCAATGGGTCATCGCATACAACAGCAGCGTACTCACCAACGCCAAAACCCGCTATAGTACAACAGAGCCCGAGTGCCTCGCCATTGTCTAGGGCTTCAGGATGTACCGCCATTATGTTTATGGCAAAAAAGATATTGTTCGCACTGACCACAAGCCCCTCAAATGGCTCAAAGATGAAAAACACCAAAACTCGTGCCTCCAATGTTTCGCTATCAATCTTCAAGATTACGACTACAAGGTTGAATACGTCAAAGGTAAAGACAACCCTTGTGCCGATTTTTTGTCTAGAAAAGATGACCATGAGTAACCACCAATCCGGAGCACTGAAGACTTAACCACTGAAATTTTCCGGAAAATTTTCGTCCTGCTAGTGCATTATCCGATGCTGACTTAATGGTACCCGATATACTTCCAGCAGCAATCTCGCTGCCTAAGGAAATGGATGTGGACGTCAACCCTGTCACCCATGCAATGACCAAAAAAAACATCAGTCAACCCACACTCTCCAATTCCATACCCTTGGCCGCCGATTACGCACCACCTCCAGTGGAAGCCATCACAATCGCCTCCAACGAAGAAGTCTCACGAGCACAGGCTGCTGATCCTACTATCACCGCACTCATCGCTTCTCTCCAAATCCACAACATCACAAAGCCCCCGCCTATTTTCTTCACAGAAAATGGACTTTTGTATCGACAAATCAAAGATATCAAACAACTGGTCGTCCCTACATCCATGGTTGACCAAACCTTACACCAATTCCATGGCCCAAAAATTTTGAATCACCAAGGATCAAGGTGCACACTGGCAGCCATCAAGGCTCATTTTTGGTGGCCCCACATCGAAGAAAACGTCCGCGACAGGATCAAGTCCTGCAAGATTTGCCAATTGACAATGCCGCGCACATCCCCACCTCCGCAGCTGTTGCTGATCCAGCCCAAGCACCCTTTCGAGATTGTCACAACTGATATTGTCAACATATCGCCGGTAAGTGAGAAACTTCTGTACGTTATTGTTTTTCAGTATTATTTTACGAAATGGGTCTCTGGGCACCCTATCCCCGATCAAAAGGCTTCAACCATCGTCAAATTCTTCGTGAAAAACATCATCCTAACACACGGCAGCCCGCTTGTCTTTCTTTCCGAACAAGTTGGATGTTTCACGTCAAAGCTCATGCAAGATATTTGTGACCTACTCAAAATACCAAAAATCAAAACAATGGCGTATCATCCCCAGTGCAACCCAATGGTCGAGCCTTTCAATCAAACATTGATTGCCCAACTAAAGAAGTACACTGCCGACGATTCGGACAATTGGGAGCGCTACTTGCCGTATGCTGTATTCCTCTATAACGCCATGCTGCATACAGCTACAGGTCACTCGCCCTTCAGCTTATTATGAGGCTATGAACGGGGCATAACTTTTTACTATGACTGCACCCGCCGACCCACACTACTGCTCAATTAGGATGCCTATAAATACATCCTCACGCAAGCGCAACTAAAGCTGCATGAGAAAATAAAAGCTAACCTTGATGTAGCCACCGCAGTCAGTAAAGAATACTTCGATCGCAAAGCCTGAACATGCAATTTCGCCGTCAACGACCTTGTTCTCTTGACCAACACATCAAAGGGGAACAAAATCCAACCCGATTTCATCGGACCTTTTATTATCACAGATGTGTCCCGCGCAGCTGAGAACGTCCTCACCATCGATTCACTTGATGTGCCTGGCCGGCTGCAAACTGTTTCCATGACGTGACTAAAACCATTTGTACCACGCCCCGCCAAAGACGTCTTTGACCTCCAAACGGGGGTCCATGTTTGCCTCACACTTCATGTGGCCAATAGCATGCTTTGAAAATTTCTTTTGTGATACGGGCTCATCACGCCGAGTTGTATATAACTCCTGCATTTTGTTTAATTTAGACCCTGGATACGATGTTGACGAGACAATGCGGACTAAGTGTAACCTGTTTGGTTACATTCTCTCCACCGGATCCATCACCAGCGAAAAACTTTACCGACTTTACACCATGGCCTTCCATATTTTCCCGTTTTCCACATTTTCACGGCAGGAGGGGGTATCTTCTTCAATATTAGGTTCTGTTCCGCGCGAGGTCATTCGGTTTACTTCCGCCCAACCCTGGCTGCATCCACTCTCATAAGACTAACTGGGAAAGGTTGATTTTAGCTCCCATTAAGATAGTGGTGTTTGTATTGCTTGGTCCTAACCGTAGTTTTGCATTTTCCTACTTTACACTTTCTTCACCTTTCAGCAGCCTATTCTTTAATTATTTCATTTCTATTTCTCCCTTCCCCCCGCAATAGTCCTATTTTCCAGCCACTCTCAAAAATATTTTTCAACATGACAACACCATCAGCTTCCTCCACCTCTGCAGCTGATGAACTGCCATCGTAGTGTGAATCCATAAACGTTAACGAACGTTTCCTATGATGGGCCAAACAGCAGCCACATCAAAACAATTTGAGCTTCTGCTGGGACCCTACATTTTATTTTTAACGCTTTTTTTGCTTTACTTTTGCATGCTCTTTCTGCTTGGGACCCCATGGGAACCCCCCTCACTCTGTAGCCCCCCCCCCAGAGCCCATGGTCAGCCGCCGCAATCCCGTCATCGTCAAGTTGTGGCAACTACTACCCCGCAACCGGCTGCTGCTTTGACCCCCGCACAGGACAACTCTCATCATCTCGCTATTGTAGCCCAATCCAGTTGACAAAATGCGCACGTCAAAGTGACATCGCCGCCCAAGCAACCATTTCCCCAGTGCATGCTCACCTCTCCGCAACCATTTGAATCCTTTTCGCTCCCTCTATCTGGTACCCACTCAGTTTTATGCCAAATATCGCGCCCGCTCTTTGTTAGAAAACAATGTCAAATGGATGATTCCCGCCGCCAATTTGGAGTGTTGGTATGTCTCCTTGTTTGCCCGACCTCCAAATGTATTGCTGCCACCAATCTTTCTTTCACCAGGAAGTTTGGGGGCAGCCTTGGCCGCCAGCCCATGCCAAACTTCTGTGGCTTCGACACTGAGTCAATTATGGCCGTGGATATGATAAATTTCCAGTTTGCCGTGCCCATGCCAGCCAATTCCACCGCATCCAGCTATCCGCGATACGTTCAATTCGCATTCCCCAATAGTACAATGTTCCTCTTTGAAACCTTCACCACCACCCCAGAAGACTGGACTGCATTATTCTCCCTGGTGGATGGCAAACACACCATCCTTGTTTCCTTTGATGGAGCCGACAACTGGGTGGGAATATATGCTCTTCTAGGTACCCTGCTTCGGACCGATTGTCAAAAGAAGAATAATGATCCTGTCATCAAAGCAATCCATTTTGATGCATACTGCCTGATCCAAAACATCGATATCTCCCTGCTGCTGTAGGAGCTTGCTCGGCAAATAGGTTTTCTCCCCGAAAAGCGTACCTTGAAAGCCACTGTTTCTGCCATGTGGGTGCTGGATGTTTCGAAACTAATGCTAAAGTTCCCAGCGGCTCTGTGATTCTTCAACAACTCGGGGACATCGTTCTTACAATCTGACGTCCTTGCCTATGCGGCCCTTGACGCCTATTACCAGCTTTTATTGTTTTTGGCTTTCGGCTGTTACGGCTTCATCCCCGAAGTATACAACACTCCCGCCTTGTTTCCCCACGACTTGTTGGATGCCGCTGAAATCGACTACCTCGCCAAGACGTTAATAGCCGCTTTTCACAACGTTCTGTTAACTGATGTTCTACCTGCCGACTCTGCCGACAAAATTTATCCCACTATCTCGCAAATCGCCCTCCCAGCGATTATGTGAGACAAGGAACGGTGCCCAAAAGTTTTTGAAACATCAAAATATTGACACGCACGTCACATCCCAAGCTTCTTACCACCCTGACAGTGCCCAAAAAGAAAAAGGAGGAGCAAAGAGACGAATGGAATAAGTCGCCCGAGGTATCAGATGAGGAAGACCCAACTATCCAACCCAGATCGTTGTTCGATGACCCGAAAGGTCTTCAAGCAGCCATTACTTGGCCATGAAGAGCGGGCTCACGGACCAGCTCATCAAATTGCTCAACTTTCCAGTCTCGCCTATGTACAAATTAGCCATCCACAATTGCCTTCAGTATGAATCTGACCCCGCTCTGCCACCGATTCCGCACAAGGTTGACGACGTGTGGATCAACGGCGTCGCTGCTAACCAACTGCTCCACGATTCAACCTACCAGGGTACCCATTACCGTTATCTCCCTTCCACTATCCTTAGTCTTTTGCAGGTGGACGGAGACTGGTTGGGACGCCTAACAGCCTGCATGCTGTTGGCCGCACTCTTGGCTTCGCCTTGTTCCGCGGCCGAATATGCCTACATAAACCATTTGTTAATTCGCCACCCTCAAAATTTCGATCGGGCCAGGCGTACCGCCTTTTACGAATGTATATGGTACTGCATCGACGGCAACCCTGGAATGCATCTCACAGATTGGATGAATGGAATACCGGAAGGAGAACCGTCTTTCGCAAGCAACCCTGGAACCTACATCTGCAACCAGTTCGCTCTGCCCCGATCATCTTCAATGAGGATTTCCAAATGGAAACTGCCATTGAACAAATCGATATCAATGAATCGGACTACACGGCCAATCCCCATAGCACTTTTCACTTCTATTCCCATTTGCTCCACATCATCGATTTCCAAAATCGATTTTTGTTCACCCCACCAGTGTTGCCGACTACAGCCATGCTCACCACCAAGGAACTCCTGGATCGCCCCACTTTGGCGATAGACATAGAGCCCGCGGATGAAGAGCTTTTGGATACACCGATCTTTGACCTGAATATAGCCAAGCTGCTGCTGTCATCTGATGTGTTGGCCCTTTCTATGCTTGCGGCCACAGCCGATCTTACCACGATGACCACACAAATAACCGATTTTTTGAAATTGACGCTTGAGGAAATATCGACCCTCGCCCTGGTACCGATGGACGAATCTACTCCGGTCCAACCCATTGTGATGGATGCTGAAACCAACACCAGAACCGCTGAGCAAAGCTAACCGATATCCCCGAAGAAAGCACCGTTGACCAGTCCACTTCAATGGATGTTGTGCCTGCAGAACCTGCAACGATATTGCCTTCAATGGCGCCCGGGGTGGACTGGAGCATTTATTTGGCCACTCCTGCAATTCTGCTCGGACCTCCACTTATTGCCACTGTTGCCGCTGCTAGGTATAGTGCTCCTGTTCGTTTTTCGCAATAAATTATTTCAGATCATCAATGGCAAGCATTGGTCGCAGCCCTCACCGCCTACCACTTCTGGTCGCTGCCCAGTATGTTGTTCCCTGAAAACCATTGGATGGATTATGCGGACGCCCTCAAAGAGGAAATCCAACATATTTTGCTGCCGCAACCGACACCAGCTTTGGCGGTCCCTCAAGTAAGGCAACAGGCTGCGATTACTGCTCATGCCGCCATACAGCCGCCTGCGGCACTGCTGCCGCCACCAGTACCTCAGCCACCACCACCTGCAACTCTATTGCCACTGATGGCGCCTATGGATGTTCAAACCCCACAGGCCCCCACCACATCTGTGCCGGCTTTAGATCGTCATGGTCAACCTATCAGAAAACCCGGACGTTATGAGCACTCCATGAAATGCAAACAACATCTTCAGGAAGAAGCCGAATACCTCAAGTCTCACAAAAGGCGTATGATGGACGAACTGCCCACGTGACAAACGCCGCCACCCAGTACTTGGCCTACTGATTGCAGCAAGACGCCCAGTGAAAGAACAACCCATCGTCCTGAACAAGGCAACCAACAGAAAGCTCAAGAAGCGGCCAGTCAAACTAGTTCGTAGACTAGTGCGACACCGCAGCCGAAAGTCAAGACCACAAAGACAGCAGCCCCGGCCAAACACACGCTGCCTGCTCACCGATCGGATAAACATGGTTCATGTCACAAATCACGCTCCCGTGACGACCGCCACCTAAAAGAAACCCAACAACCGCACACTACAAGACCTGACAGCCGTCAACACGAACACCCTAACGATGCACCACTGCACCACACTCAAAGTGAACAAACACGTACGGTGCACTCTACTGGTTTCTATGAAGAGGCGTACAAGCACGCTTTCCGCCAATCACCACCAAAATTGACTGACTATATTAGCCCATTGCAGCGCGATTTTTGGTCATACATCATCCACCAGCTTCCTCCCAAGAAATCCAGTTAGTTCACTCTTTTCAGCAGTTTTATTAATCACAATATAAATACAAACAATATATAACATTTTATCACAGACTAACACACTTTTTTAGCTGGTATCAGTTACCTCATACTGTGCATTCTCTGATATGTAAAAGAAAGTCTTACCTTCTAAACCTTTTACAAAATATGAATAGAACTACAGCTGGCAATCAGACATATATAGCAAGCATAGAATGTGAGTGATCAGACATGTTGAGAGTGGCCACAGCAGCCACCTCAACTACGAATTGTTGCAAAAAGAGAGCGCCTTTTCTGCTGCTCGGTTGGCTCAGTTGGTTAGAGCGTGTGAACGGTAGCCGCAAGGTCCTGGGTTCAAGTCCCAGACCGAGCCTAACTTTTACTGAAGCCCCGAGTGGCGGGAACAGGTTGCCTCAACACACAAGTGGTATATCAGATGCATGCATTCAAGAACAATGAGCCCACACTTTTGATAGAAACTACTAAAGACATTGTGAGATTCTCCACCTTCTCCCATTATAAGTGGATGAAGCTAATATACAAGGTTTGAAGCCCAAATATAAGTGCCAAACTGCTACAGGGGTCATGCTATGCAACAGATTGTCATCATTTTGTCACGAGGTACGGGTGTAAAAATTATTTGTAAAAAATATGGTAATTATGGAAATGCATCTTATAATTACGTCTGTAACATTGGTGCATAAATTATTCATGTTTCATATTTTTCTCGTAAACATTCATGTTTCATATTTTTATCGTAAACACTTCACTTTCCCTACATTTTGGCTGGAATTTGGTTATTGTTTTATAACTCATTGTTCCACAATATTTCTCAAGTAGCACTTTCCACATTTCTCTCTAATTATGTAATTAGCGGAACGGCATCAGATTCGTCAAAAAAGTAATTACAGGCTTTCAAAGCAAGGGCCGACATGGCCCTGCAAAAATAAGGTTATGGTACATATTATATATGGACCTACTGTTGGCAGGTACAAGGAGTAGTGATGGACCTACCCTTTGCAAAAAACGTGTTCATTTGCTAGAAGGGTCAAGAGGGTATTATCCCTAAAAATGTAGACTGGGACCTCTGTCGGACTTTTCAGTCACTTGAAGATTTTTTCGCATTACGAGACAGTCGATCTTAGAGCTGAACGGTTCTTTTTAGTTTTGCATATTTTCGTGTGCAGTTGGATAGCGACCTATCCACTCAACGTCTATTTTTGTGAAACGGTACCCCCCGTACCCCGAAACTTTTAGCATATAAGTGGGCGTTGCCCCTTTGCTTGTCATTCTATTTTATTCGTTTCTCCTTGTAACCCTACGACCAGCGGGTCCTCATTGACCCCAATCAGAAAAGCCGCAGCCCAACGTTTCTCTTGGTGTATCCACGAATCTGGTGCCATTCGTTTCCGTCGTCGCCTTCAGTCGTATTTGGTGCGTTCGTATTTTTCCGTCGCACTTGCCATATAGGATTAACTTGTACGTAAGATTGTTACAAATAAATTATATCAAAGAAAACCACGCATTTCTGACCAAAGTCAACAGGGTCCCCCAATCTAACCCTGACAATTTCCAGGCCCTTTGTTATATGGGCCTATTGTTCATACAACATGACACCTGCATTTCTCTATCCTCAATCCTATTGTAACATGAGGTAAAAGATTTTCAACACACCTTTTGGTCAAAAGTCGACCTAAATTTGAGTTTTCAGAGCTTTTTGGAACTTGCTACATACTTATGCACTCATCCAAACAGAGCTGTACAAAATAAAATTTGAACCCAGGTGCCTTTTTGCTGTGCATATCCTTTCTACACTAAGCTCCTGGTTTCCTATTGCTAATCATGTCCATGCTTCATTCCGCGACGTTCTTAGCCAGCCATCTATGGCAGACTCCTTCTACCGAAGGAAAAATCGATAATTCAGTTTTGAAGATATTACTTATTTATCATAAATTAAAAAATTTATCTACAATCATTAAATTTAATTCATTCGATAGGGAATAATCAATGCATTATGAATACACAGAAAATTCGATTGAACAAGATATCAAGATTTCAATTTTGAGTTCACATGCTAATAATATCATCATGAACATACAAGTTTCGCAAAGCAAAACGTGTGATCTGAAAGCTGTTGTCTCATATCAACTGGCTCCTTTCGAAGTTCAATTTGTTCCACTTTTCTTCATAGTGTTCAAATGGATTGGTTCGACAATGGTAACTTGATTGGCGGCACATTTAAATGCATGTATAAGGTTCTTTCTATAATGTTTGATGGTCATTATCGTGATTATTGGCACCATGGCAACAAATGACGAATTGATGATTATAGAAATGCGATTAATCCATAGGCTGGTAATTGTTTCTGGCGGAAGCAATCTGATGACAACTCCAAGTATGTTGTTGCCCATAAGACATACAGTCAAACTGACAATTATTTTGACAATTTGTTTCGATTCTTTTAGAAAGTGAGATTTGAAATGATTTTGCACTTGGTTGCTGTGTGCTCGGATTTTGCAAATTACTAACAAAGCAAGTACAACATTCACAATATTGCATGAGAACAATTCTACCCCACACAACGTTATCCACATATTCTTCGGTGCAGAAAAAGCCTTCATGGAACAGGTTCCAATCGCGTCCCAACCGAAAGCATCGACCAATTGCAGTGGAGAGTAATAAGCAATGTTGGCTAAAACAGGCAAGACCGTGCATAAGATGACGCCACGGTTTGTCGATATTTTTTTGGCAATAGCCTAAAGCAGTAGTTAAATTTTATCCAGAAATTTTACTTTTACTTTTTGAAAAGATCATCATTATATAGATTCAGTTCATGAGATCATTACTGAAGATATGTGATTAACTGAAACACTACGATTTTCTACACTCTGTTAAATTGATCACAATTAAATTTGAAATTATGAATATAATATGAAGACCATACCATTGCTATGGAAACTTACTAACTGAAGGTGAGGTTAAGCTTAGAATCTACATATTGAATTTTTGAGGATTAAAACGTAAACAAAGTTGGTTAAGCCTCACTTTAAAAAAAATGTGCCACATTTATAAAAATTCTGGCTGCACATTAAAAATTACCCTGAATCAAAGGATGAAAATTACGTTGTGAAAATATTTCACAGCATTAATTTTTGCAAAACCCATCTTTTGTCGTAAATGTATAAAAATATGTCCAGCTGTGTTGAATAAATATTTACTCTCAGCACCTGGAAATGGAATCACTATAATTTTTAACCAATGAGAGCCAACTTGTTGAAGTTGGTTTTATTTTACAAAATTTTCTTTGGTTTTTAAAATGTTGAAAAATATTGCTAACACTTGAAGCTGCAGCTGAAATTCAGGGTGTAGGGATAATAACATTGAAATAATTGAGTGAGCACAAAATTTAATGGTGGTAAACTTTTGGCGCATTCCAAATTTAAGATACATAAAAGCATTATATATATTACTTTAATTTCAAGATCACTCGAAAATTATGTTTTCTAGAATTACTGTATCAACGTGGGACAAAAAATTTTATTTTCAGCTCCAGATAGTGGGATACCTTTTTGAATGTTATTGATTTTTTTAATTGCAGCATTTGATGGTTTAAGCAGAGTAAGTAATTTAATTTGGTGCAAGACTGATTCATTCATGTAAACACAGTTTGCTCAACCTCAAAAGTTGAATAGAATTGCCTACTTTGGCAGTTTTTGTGCAGAAAATTGGAAATTGCGCAAAATAAAAAAATTTATAATGAAAAAAATATTCAAGTCAGCAATTGAAGTAGAGTAGTATACAGCCATTGATGAACTATAGTTTTGTGGATGTGTCATATAACTTAAATTTAGAAGCATCTTTGAAGAAGATCACAAGATTTTTGATGATCAACAATGCACCAAGATTGGGAAATCATTTGTGGATTATCCAACATGGGGCACTCAGAAAGCTACCGGAACATTTGGAAATGCAGACATGTAAGCCAAATTCAAGCTTGAGTGCTTGTTCACTCTCTTGTATAGTACCAGAACTTTTCTGTTTATCATAATATCTGTGTATAAGCAACACATTTTTTGCCAAATAAATCGCAAAAAACAGAAGCACTACTTTCATACGGTAACAGAAACCCTATGGCAGAGGTAAATTTTAGCAGTGCATATGCCTGAAAACAACTATTTTTCATCAAACGTTCAAGAGATAAAGTTTTACTTTTTTTTTATTTTTACTTTTACTTGCACAGGTTTTACTTGCACAAGCAAAACTGGACATATGTGGCATGCTGTAGAGATCATTATACTAACATTTTATAAAATTTCAACAACTGTGTTTAGGGGTTACTGATTCCCCAAAATGAATAAGTACGGGTCTCTGAGGGAAAAAACCAATTTTTCACTAAAAATTCTGATTAAAAGTTCAAAGAAATAGTCATTTTTGTCTCAAAAAACAGTAAACAATGTATTCCTGGCAAGAAGCGTTCAGAAAATTTGCATTTTTGACCATTTTTTGTCGAATTATTAAAATTTTTCTTGGATGAGGGTCACCACGACTATCCTATGGGTAGCCATAGGATTGCACACTTCTGAGATTGTCCAATGGCTCGCCATATGGCTAACAATCTCAGGCGGGATCCTATGGAACTTTCCTGCCAGGTTCATGTATGCGATTGTTTGTGATTCTTCCAAAGTGCTACGTTCTGGAAATTTTTCTGCTCATTGTAAGTAACTAAAGAAATCGCAGCAGATTGCTTACTTTTCACCCTTTCCTGAAATATAGCGTATGAAGAAAAACTGTAGTTAGTTACTCATACTTTCTGACTTTGACAGGCCTCGAGAATTCTTCAGTGCTTGAAGCCCAACCTGATCACCAGAAGCCCTAGCTGACCACCAATCAATACTGTGAAGCTTACTTCAAAAGCAGAATATTATGCTCAATCAATGAAAATTTACATTCAATAGCAAGTGAAGGTCAAAAAGTTGAGCTCATCATATGCTCACCCACAGCTTGGCAATGTTGGTAGAACTTAGGTCAGATCATTTTACTGTATGCTTACTGGATGGTAGAGTGACAAATAACGATGTAGCATGTTGACTGTCAGCAACATCGTTGTTGAACAACTGACGATAACAATAAGCAGACCGCAGTATTTACAAAGATAGTCATTGTGGTTCACCACAACAAATGCATGAAAGCTACATTTGGTAATAGAATTGATAAAATTTGCTAATGCTACGGCGAAGATTATGTATTCGTATGCTTTTCTTTTCTTGAATCCTGAAAGATAAAAAGTTTATAAATTGCAGTAGAAGTGCTCTCTGATTAAAATTTTTATATTTCGTGATTAAACATTTGGACAATGACTAAAAGAATTAGGAAATTCTAATAGAGTAAAACGTGCTTTACCTATGAGCTGAAAACATATCAAAAGCAAACTGAGTATTGTACCAAATCCGCCGAAAATACCAAAGCTAGAAACCGTGATAGTCTTCATCATCTCATCTCGCACTCTATCGTTTTGCTCTTTCAATGAGCTGTTGTCCATGATCGAGCGAAGATCCTCTTCAACTTTTATCCTGGATGAAATTGTGATCGTGAAATTTGTTGTCAGATTTACAATAAAATCTAGAAAAAAACTCCCACTGGAGCAAGATAATGCATCATCCATTGTCTTAAGATGACTGACTTTGAAAACTCTAAATCCTTGAGGTATCATGCTACATTACTGTGATGTTCAGGGGCTTCAAAGCAATGCTTTCCATGATGAAAAACATTGTCATGCTTGACATTACATCCATGCATTAAAACTCTGAAGTCTATGACCTGGTGAGCTAATTTTTTATGCGTGAGATTGTGTTTTGTGCTATATTTAGCGAGGAAAGATCGTACAAGAAGAAAGTTAAAACTCCTCATCACAGAAATTGTGAAACTCTGAGTAGTTTAAAAAAAAGTGTGGCTGGAAATTCATAACATCTGTTTTCCAGGAACTATGTCCTGGAAAATTAGTTTTGATTAATTTGTTTCAGAAATAATTATTTTCTATAAAAAAAAGTTGGATATTGTGTCTTCCATACCCATCATACTATAGCCATAGGATAGTTATGATATATGTACAAAAATGTGACAAAAGAAACTAGCAAACAGTTAACGATTCTTGCTTATAACAATCACTCTTAATTATAGTCAAGATTGTCTTCCAATCATCAGTTTTGTATAAGTAGTTTTCATGCAATTGATAATTCCTAGCTTATTAAGCTGAAGCCGTCATTCAATATAATGTGATCTTCTTACAAACTCAAAAATTCGGAACATGAGGTACCTGCTCTTGACTCAAACACTAATTAATAATATAATGTAATAACCGTGGGCTAACTGATTTTATATGCTAATTTAATTGCCTTCCCATTTTCGTGGCTTATTTTGTTCTCAATTTAAAAAGATTATGAGACGTCGTTGTTGTTATTTGCATGGGTAAATGGCAAGACATAGGAAATATTGCAGAGGGAAGTAACTTCCGTATGAGGAACGTGCTAAGCAGACATATACACGTTGTCCAGAAGTTTTGGTACAGGTGTCTACCGGGATACTGGTCCATTTTCCTATAACATTTAATATATAACTTGGAAGAGCAATAAACTGTATAGAAAACAACAATAAAATTCGTTGATGCCATGCTTATCTACAGCGCAGAAAAATGCAAAGACAATGATGAGAATAAATTTTCAAAAAAATCTAGAATCATGTCTTTAGAAAATTCTTGTGGACAGCCAACAGTAGATGTATCAATGAGACATTGATCTATTTACGTCGTGACCGTGGGTTGGCATTTTGAAGGGTTTGGCAATGCAAACTCATAAACAATGCGGCAGCTTATACTGCAATTTGCCAAAAAATGACCATTATTTTAGCTCTTGTCTCAAATCAAAACTCCAACTTGGAGATGACAAAAATCAAAATGGTGTAAGCCGATTTATATCATTACTCTACTCTATTGCTCGACCCCCTGTATGGAAACTTTTGCGCATACAGTACAATATAAAATTGTTGGCTTCTTCCGTTTGAGATAGGGTGCCATCAGTCGTTAGTGTAAGAGTGTCAGTTTTACAAACTGATTCACAAGACAAGCTTTTTTGCTGTTTAAAGTTTCCAGAAAGTTCACAAACTTAAATATTACAAAAACTGGTGATGTTGTGATAAATTCATTTTTGTCTTTTGGGTAGAAGTGAGCAGTTGTGATATCATTTCGTCTAGCACTTCACATTTGAACATTGTGAGATGGGGCAATATGTTTGGTGAATTTTTCACAACAAATTTTGAACCCTCAAGTTGATTGGAGAAAAAAAATGGACACCCGAGATTAGTAGGTGTGCCTGGTTCTAGTTTCAGTTATCAAAATTTGTGAACCTTGCAGGGAAGAACCTCAGAACCATGCTGTTACGCACTCTATGAGCTATTCAGCTCGTAATGCATATCTGGACATCATCGTAGCTACAGTAAGACACTCCACACGTCAGGCACCGAATCTTTTATGCTAGGTAAATTCTTCACATTCTGTACATAATTTAACTATAATGAAAAAATGGTGACCGCAACAGGGGCCTTCCTCCTGGAAGGAGGGAAGGATATTGTAGTGGTGCATCTGACTGTTTACCACACAGCTTGCTCCGCACTCACCACCACCACTACAACCACAATCCATGAACCATACACATGGCTCAGTTAGCGCATTTGGGCAGTGCGTCTGCCTTGTATGCAGGAGATTGTGGCTTCTTTGATGTATCCAAATTTTTTTTATAAAATGCTCATGAATCGCAAATATATTATGTCGGTAAAAAAGTTTAATAGTTTTTTGATCACGTGTTATCAATCAAATTCATTTGCAAAATTGTTATAGTTTGTAAGCAATGAAAAACATTATTGTCTCAAAAAATTGGTTCAGTTTTTAGTTGGCTCATACTGTGCATTTTTTTGATGATGTAGAACAATGTCGTACCTCCCAGACTACATACAATATAGTGCTTTGTATGAGTATGTCGCCGATAGAATCACTGCTGAGGCAATAGGAAATATGTGGCAAGCATATAGTGTGAATGGACAACCAGGTGATGTATCACGAGCTAACATTCAAGAACAATAGCACCTCATGCAGATAGCGACGATTAATGAAATTGTAGGATTACTCGCCTTTTCCCTCATCAGTATTGGAAATCAAAAATACCAAACAATATGCTAACGTTTTTTGTTTACGATTCATTACTACTAGTAAGCACATTTTTGAGTCGGAAAAATGTTTTTCGAGTGGTATCAGGCCCAAAAATGCTTCCCCAATTAATCCCCGGCCCGTCAGACAGCTTGCAAATATTTTTCTGAAAATTAAATCCAAATTTTAGAGCCGAAAAAATTATTTATGTATAGTAAACTTTTTTACCGGCCTTTTCTGATTAGTTGATGTATATAGATAAGAAGCCTTGATTATAGTTAAACCTACCACTCGAATATGCCTTTAATGCATTATTTCCGTGGTACAGTGTGCTAGTTGGTGAAAAACCATATCAATCCCTTTTATCCGAATCCATCTCCTAATTTGAACTCCACATTTGGGACGGATCTTTTCTTGTCGATGGTCTATTATCTTGATCTTCTTCTTCCCGATCTTCATCCACCACCACGTCTAAAAGATCTGTATATTCCAGTAAATATATCAATTTTTTCTTGAAACATAAGCTTACCTGTATTTTAGCCCATCACAATGCAGGGCTACTTTCTGGGCTAAATTTTCACCGAAAAATGCCACAATTTAACCTATAATCCGCCTTTTGTACATAGCGGCGGGTGATCCTTTGTTTAGCCTGCCATTTAGCCCCAGTTTGTCCCGCAAATGTAGTGGTAATTTGTCTGCCTTTTCAGAAGGGCGAAGGCTCACGCCCCCACTCTACTTCATTTCTGGATTCCAATTTATGGATTTGGCATGTGATATGTAGGGCTGCTGTCTGAAGCCGTCACCAGTAACCCTTAATCACCTTCTAAACACTTTTTAAAAGAAGAATTTTCCATTTTTTGTTCATTCGTTTCTTGCCCTTCTTTTTCCCCCTTAGGCAAATATTTTTCAATGTGAATGTCTTTATGATCGAAGTAAATGCTCGCCCAGCTTTCCTTGCAAATAATTTTCACTCAAATAGTTTTGTTTATGTGGGTTATTCATTCATTTGTAATAGTCCTGCAGTCCTAGATTCCCAAGCCAATTTTGTTTTGCCAACATTTATTTTGGATTTGAATAAAGCCTTCATCGAGTGGAAAGTGACTTTGTGACATGGGAAACGTGATGCATGGAATTTGTCAGCCTACCAGAAAGCGAGTGTCAGTGGCCCTTCAAGTCAGTGATTGTGACGTCAGCAACCGTTTGCCGACCGTGCCTTTTGCAGGTTGCCCTTATTCCTCAAGGCTGGTTAAATCAGTGTGTGCCTTGTGTGGCATATTGGTGGGCTCCGAAACCTGACTGACTCCCAGCACAAATGATATTTCTTGAATTCGATAGAAGAGCAAGCATTTTTTCTGATGTGTTCGGCATGCTATTCAGGCATACAACATTAGTGACCATACAAAGGGCATGAGAGGCGTTGTGGAAGTTCGTCCAGTTATCATACACCCAGCTCAATTTCTGAACAATTCATCTCATTCAGTTAGCAGGATTTGTAGAACATTTGCTTTGTATATGTTGACGATTCGATCACTGACCAGACACTTTTTTTCTGGTGCGCCCGCTCCATATCTTTTGGCATGCAGCAATATCTGTATTAGATAACTTCAAGCATAGACTACGACACTTTATTATCCAGAAGAAAAATCTAGTTTTCTCTTTTTATTGAACACAAAACTGCTAACTACTCGCACAAAAACGTGGCCTATAAGAATCGCAATGTCAAGGAATAATTAATTCGTTCCTATTTATCACCATGCTCCAGGCCAGCCACCACGCCAACTATTGCCACGATCATCATATCCATCGTAGTTGCGATGACGAGGTTCATAGGACGTTGATCGCTTTCCACGCCAATAGCCACGACCACCATCACCTCGTCGTTCGAACTGACTGCGATGATAGTAGCCGCGATCGTAGTCGCGACGACCCCAACCGCGACTTCGGCTGCCGCTGCTACTCCACCGAGCACGTCGTTTCGTCAACACTTTGAGGTCGTCATTCATTTCAGTTTCAACCTGGAGGGATTAGAGGTTTGTTTATGAACCTTTGATCCTGATAATAGTTAACAGTGACCACGAAACAGTTATTTCAGGACAAACCAACAGTTTTCGTAGTTATGAGTTTTCAGTTACTTTTAAATATTTAAAAGTCAGATCCGAAATGGTATTGTAAAATAGTTGGATAAAAATTTTCAAAATTTGATTAACTCTTTCGGCTTCACTTTCCTGCTGATAAGATGCATAAGCCACATTCTGGCTGTATGAAGATGTGACTGGAATGAGTGCCATAAACTGTGTATAAGGAACTAATCATTACTCGTTGGTACCATGCAAAAAAATGATAAATCTAGTTTCCACAAAATTGGAGTCATCACTATTTTCGAGGCCTACTTGCACATCTCTTGCATAATGTAGAAAGATTATATATTTACATATATATCAAACTACAAAAATTCAAAAATGAAATATGAAATTCTGATTTTTTGAAAGATTTTCTTATTTGAATCATTCTCAAAGCAATAGAAAGTGGTTTTATCACCTTTCTGCATGGTACCGACGAACAGAAATGACATATCAACAAGGTCAACACAAATCCACACAACAGAAAAAATAAACACTATTATTCATAATGTAATGAACAATTTGTGTTTACGTTTGAAGGCTAGATCTGGCTTGATGCAATGAACTTTTTACGAGCCACACTCAAACTTTCAAAGTACTATTATCTTGAGTACAGCCACAATGTTCAAGGATATGCTATAACTCAAGTATTTGATCATACCTCTAGAAATATCGCCGCTATGACGAGAACGAAGAAAAGCACACCCAAATGCTGCATGATCATCTCCAAGTGTTCTAAGACGAGAAATATCTAGCTCTTAAACTTTGTATTGGCACGTTTATACACATTCACCATGCACTTGGCTAATTAAAAGATTAATGGATTCCTGTACTATATTTATTGGAGAATACTTGAACGTGTGACCCACAATCCAACCTATAGACTGCAAGTTGATTCGTTTATGCATAGATAGATTTTCTCATTCGTCATAAAAAATTTACAATTGTGTTTCTAGGTGTGACAGAATTTCATAAATGTACTAATATACCTTCGAAAGCAGTAATGCATCTTAAAGTAAACCATAATTGATGTGAACTGCAATACAAAAAAAAGCAGCGGATATGAAAGTTTGGATTCAATAAATGTAAGTATATCACAGTCGTCAGGTGCTGCAATGACATGTCATTTTAATGGTGTTCTGAGCCCTATCGTAGTTTTTCCACTGCTTCACTGGAAATGTTACATATGTTGATGCGCTGAACTTATCTATAACATTCATTGAGCCTGAAAGTCGAAATTCGCATAGCTACAGTATGCCAAAAATACAAAATTTGAAATTTTTTGCTTTTATCGGGGGATTCTGCCTGACCTGATATTATTCAGCTTCATAAAAAAGCCATTCATTTTATTCTGCAGGTTTAAACCATCGCCTCGTCTAAAAACAATTCTTCAGTCATTCACCTCACACCTCCTATAGATGTTTAAAGTAACAAAAAATTAAGTGTAAGAAGCGAAAAATCTTGATTATGAGCAGTGGCAAGCACTTTCACAGAGAATGCTGCAGAATTCTATTTTTAATTATATGAGACATAAGGTCTCACAGCACAAGTTGTACAAGTTTTATCAGAATTTCTGTAGAAGATAACTGCTTTACGGAGTAGCTACTCTCGCAGAATGTGCTTGACTTTGTCATGCTTGCTCAGAGACATTTCAGCTCGGAAAAAACATTATTCAATGCCTAAATGTTCATTATGAAAATAAGATACTGTTATATTTCCTTGTATTTTCTCGAAATATTGCATTTTACAGTTTTTAGAAGCATGCAAAACAGCAAATCTTGAAGGCGAAAAATTGAAAAATATTCGTTCAAGCACACTAAAGGCCCTGTAATACTTCATCGCGGGGTGCTGCTTTTTCTATTCATACTAACAAGTGGTACCACGTGCTACTTTCTCGAAAAATTTGCAAGCACTGTTAGTTTTTGTCATTTTTGGAGCTGATAATTGCACTTGGCTTATTGCTAAGACATCATCAGATCACGGAAACTTGTTTACACTTACTTTGTATCTTAATAATTTTTCGCATTCATATCTCCATTGTAAATTTTGTAATCACAACAGAACCTATAGTCTCTTTTTCTGGAAATGCTTCCGAATGGAAAACAAGTTATATATTTCTATAATTCAGAGAGTCTGCTCAACTGATTCTCACGATTTTTTACGCCAAAAATTCTATAGCGAACGGTTTGTGTAAACGACTTTGAGGGTGGTCATTTTTTGTCTATTTTCAATTTACAAAGATTCTATAAAAACGAACTATACATATTTCCAATCCTCCTGAAAATGTATTTCTGAAAACGTTAATACCCCTACGATAAAATTACAGGAAAAAGTTCACTGGAAAAAATTCTGAGTGCATGGCCAAAACTTGTCAATCATGGATTTTTCAGAATGTAGGATGAATTTTTTCCGAATGTAGCATACATTCACGTGGAGGGGGATTTGGGGCTATTGACCCCCCAGCAGATCTGAACTCTCCTGCAATGGTTGAGAAGATGACGATAAAAAAAATGATCAAGAGAGAAGAGAAAGTCATCATGAATGAAAATGATACCGTAGTTGAATGATCTCTCCAAACGAAGCATAATTGATTCAAAGAAGTAGCCTTAAAACTTTAAAAATTGCTGTCCAACCAAGTAAATGATTTTCACATATTTGAGGTTGAAAAACATGCTGCTTGAATGTTAGAAAAACATGCTGCTTGTACTGGTTGAGCCCACACAGAATTTCTATATTGTGCATGTATTATTAAGAGACATGATAAAATAATACTTGAAAATTCTTTCAATTCAAAATTCATGTAAAGACTACCATTCAACTACATATACAGATTTCATAGTATGCATCAATACGTTATAGCATGTATTGCAGCTTTATAACACATGAGATGTTCGAAAATTTCGTTTGCGTTGAACTCTGAAAGCGGTATTGCGTGGCGCCGCAAAAATTAGAAAAATCTATTCATACTTCTCAGGCGGCAGCAGCCGGCGCCGCGCGGTGCCATGCAGTACCTCGCGGAGAAGTATGACAGGGCCTTAACAAACAACAATGTAGCTTCTCCAAGGGTACGCAAACCTCGGTGAAACTTTCGAATTTTTCCAAGACTGACCAATAATCAAGCAAAACAACAGAAATTTACGACATCCAATATGATGGTGCTCTAAAGTGTGCTAAAAAACATATTTCAATCTTTTCGCCCACAGATTTGTTGCTTTAAACGTCCATGGGAAGTGTAAAATTCGATGCTGCATATGTGTTTCTTAAAAAGAAGCAGGGTAGTACCTGCTCTGTAAAATGATTATTTAACAATTGAATAATATTGGCTCAAAGCTGAAATATCCTTGAGTAAGAATGTCGAGGTACATTTTGGAAGAGTCGGTATTCTGTGAAGCTGTTGGGCACCCTGTTTGTGGCAAAGTCGCGATTGGGAAGTCTACATGCAAATTGGCAAAGTGGATGACCAGGGGGCAGACATTTGCATAGAAGTGGAACGCCACAGAGAGAAGAAAATGATAGTGAAAGATCATTCTCATTCTTGTTTACTTTCATTATATTTTTGGTAATAGTGCTGGCGCCCCCCAATAAACCTTTCACCAGCATTTCCAGCCTAATTTACATAAATTATTTAGTGGTATACCCACATTCTTTTTGATACTTGTTATATTATTATTGATATATTATTTCAGATTCGATATTACGGTAGAGCAAAGAGCCAAAGGCCCAGGCACCCCACGCTTGGTGATGTCAAGTGCAAGGAAGAATTTACAGGGATGCTGCAGGTAAGTTTATCTCGTGAGGAGAAGTCTTTTCCTTCTGGGAGACTGCGTGGAGCCATTATGAGGCCCATTGTTTAAAGGTAAGTTGATTATTGTTGTTGCCAGGTCTGGCGGACTGAACCGTTGGGTGATATCCAAGGCTTAGCCGAGAATTTATCTCTAACGAGTTCTGTCAGACCAAGCCTATTCTTTCTTTATCCCTAAGGAAAGACCTGCACAACAAAGCAGCACAGCTCCTGGCAGGGTGGGCAAATTTCTGACAAAACTTCCACAACTACTGTCCGGCTCTATGCCTCATCTAATAAAAAATTCAAATAATGCAAAATCCAATGGGAAGATGCTGGGCGGTACATATAATGCAGACTTTCATTTTTTCACGTTATTTTTTCAGTTTAAACAGTTATGGAAAGTGTAAAGTGATTGAAGAATATGTTTCAGACAAGAGGATAGTTCAATATCTGAGAAGTAATATTGAATAAAGTCCTTTCTGAATCGAATTCTACTGTGTCAAGCAGAAACACTAAGAAACACAAAATTGCAAATTTTCAAGCTTTTGTCTATTGAAATTACGTGAATTTAGATTTTCAGGCTTACTGGATTTTAGAGTGAAGTTCGGCACATCAAAGAACTGAACATGTCTCCTTTTTAATGTGATTATTTTAATCATAGGTCAATATATCTGTATGTTTTGTCCAATGAAGTGAAGCCTACTAGTACTATTTTTTCATAGTGTCTCCTGCTCAAAGTACCCACCATTTTTTGCTTTTCCTCCAAAAATTCATTGACTTGTTGTTTCCAATACCCGTTTTGTCTCTCAATTCGATCCTCGATGGTTATGATGCAGATGCACCTGTAACCATTTCGCGGATGCACCTATACCCATTTTCCTATAGCTAGAAGGGTAGGCTCTACAGGACTACAGGGTCATGTAAACGGCCATCTTATGAAAGGCACTCTTTGGGTGCTTTTTCCACCTCATTCCATAGGCTAGCTTCTGTCTGTCAAAGTAGGACTTCTTTTATGGAATACGGGAAGGGCCACTTGAAAAAAATAGTTACCACTTGAAAAAAACTGTTACCTTCAAACATGATGCACAAAATTTTTTCAAGATGCATCGCAAAAGTTTCAAGAGGCTTCGCAAAAAAATCAAGATGCCTCGAAAAAAGATCAAGATGTAAGTGCTTTTCGATGTTCGACTTTTTTTTCAAATGCGTCACAATTTTTTCAAGTGCATCGCATTTTTTTGAAGATAATCGTGAAGAAAAATAAGACGACATCTTGAAAAAAAATCAACATCCCATCTTGAAAAAAAGTCAAGAGCCCATCTTGAAAAAAACACGATGCTATCTTGATTTAAAAAAATTAAGATCCGAACTTGAAAAAAATCAAGATAGGCGGCACTTCAAACCATAAAAATTCATTAATGTAGCCAATCAAAGGCATTGGTCCGCCTTCTATGTTTATATACACGGGAACCTTTCAAATTCGGTTTCTGAGGTCACGGCCACCTGGCGGAGGGCGCCCTCGGTTTTTACAGGGGGTGGCAGAGGTGGGGAGATTATTTAGGACGGGGAATCCAATGGACATACGATTTTTCATAAAGGTTTTTATTTTTCGACATTTTTCAGAAAAAACGTCAGAACGGCTTGTTTTTTACTCAAAATACAAAAAAAATACAAATTTAAGTTTCTTTGTCGGGTTCCTGACCAGGTAGGGAATGGTCCTAGAACAGCGAAATTTTGATTATTTTTAAGAATTACTGCCATTTGAGTGAAAAACAAGCAGTTCTGACGTTTTTTTTTTTAAATCTCGGAAAAATAAAATTTTTTATGGAAAACCAATAAGCCCCTTGAATTTTCCGCGCTGAATAACCCTCCTGTCCTCTGCCATGCCTCGTAAATTCCAAGGGCGCCCTTCAACAGTTAGCCGTGGCCTCAGAAATCGACTTTGGAGGTTTCCCGTATACATAAACATTAGAGGCAGTGCAACGCCTTTGATTGGACAAATTCATACATTTTCATCCTTTGAAGTGCCTCCCAATTTTTTTCAATGATTTTTTTTGCAATGATTTTTTTCAAGTTGTAACCATTTTTGGTCAAATGGACCTTCTCATATTCAGTATTCTTTGGCTATCCACCTCAAATGGAAAAGGCCAATCTCAACATTGCCTGCACCTTATCGCCAAAATGCAGCTGACCTATCCGCGTTTCACTGAGGATTAAACCTGGTTTCTTGGCTACTAGTTATATACGAAAACCACTAGACCAAGATGACCCTTCTGCCAATCTTTTCTCACTTTTCATCAAGCCGATAGCTTGGTTGATTTGTCTAAATCATAGGAAACCTTATCATGAAAAAATAAAGGTAAGTTTGGTTTTTTGCAAAACTTTTTTTGGCAACGTGATTCGCCTTGCAGCTTGTTCGAACGAAATCCGTGAAACTGATTATCAGTTTTACATTTGAACACAAATAGCAACAAGCTTGATATTAATGCAAAGCGTTCCTTGTACAGGGTTTTTTTTCTGTCAATTTTTCACATCTTTTGTTGTTGTTTTGGAAGGTTTTTCACTAAAACTACCTGGCAACACTGTTGAATAAACCACAGCATGAAGGGAAAAGCGGTTTATTTGAACTAAATGTATGAAAATGTAAATGCAAATTTTTACACACTTCTAAGCTTTTCTAGTATATGATATTTGATTTTGAAATCAACTTGAACTATTTTTCTCTGCAGAAGCATGCCTTATACATTCCACATTCTTTTTTTCATCTCATTCTTAAACCTATATGGTATGTACTAAGTCCATGAAAAACTTACCTGGATTTTCGAAATTCATGTTTCAGGTGCATACGATTATGAAAAAGATTGGCCTACTAATGGCAGAAAGCCGGATATGAAGTAAAAAGTTGATTTGCTTTTCAAGAAAGCTTTATTAGGATTGAATGCCTCGAAACCAGCTTTCTCTTTGATTCATTCTATAAGTATGGATATCCATGAGAAATGGGCTTTGGGTATAGTGTAATAATCTAGATGATTTTTATGATTTAAAAACTAAAAGCTTTCTGAGATTTTGATTTTTGTGAGTTTACAGTTTTGAAAAGTTGAAATCCGGACAATGAATTCTGATCAGTATTAAACATAATATTTGAATTTGGGTTACAGATTTTTCACCTTGACTGCATACATTCAGATGAAATATGTGCAAATAAATATTTCTTCCACAAGATTTGTTCACATTTAGGAATTTCCTCACCAATGTTTGCGGCCGAAAGTGTTTCGAAACATTACAGGCGACCAGTGATAAACAGGAATCCTTGCTCAATTTTTTGCACAATTCCACTCAGACCAGCTCTACTTACTTCGATTTGGCTAAATGGAAACTTTCTTGCCCGTAAGAAAAGTTTCAGTATTTGAATATTCCAAATTTGTATCCTACAGTGACAGTTGGAACATCTTTATTGTGCATGTCAGTTCCACTATACAGGCTCAATCTATGTGACAGATATTTCTATATCACTTCAAAAGTTCCTCGTATGGTCAATTTGATGACCTTGCATTCTGCAATGTTGATCACTTATGATCATATCAGGCTGTTCCAACAGTATGAAACGTTTTATATTTTAACTATCATCAGTTGATGTTCCACAATTTGAGGAAACCAAAGAGAACTGTATAACAATCAAAGACCAGAAGTGGGCTGATTCGAGTTTTGACCCGATCTAGAGAGGTCTTTGATCTACCCAAATTGTGAGAAAGATTTGCGCTTCGAAAATGCATAAAAGTGAATACTAGCTGACAAACCTCATTGAGATCTGTCCAAAAACAAGAATTGAATCGGCGTACTTTCATTTCGTATCGAGTTATAAGCGATTGCTTCTCTTTGCTGAAAATGATTGATAATAATTGGCCCGTGGAATCAACTATGCCTCAAAAGAAATAAATTTCGAAACCACAGCCCATGCTCAGGTACCTAGCTTATTTGTTTCTAAAGACATCAGCAAGAATGTGATGCAACTGATGCACAATTTTAATGACTAGTTGCCCTAAAAAATCTCAAGTCTGGAATTTTCAGTATAAAGCAACAATCTTTCTGAACTCAAACCCCAAGCATAGTTAACTGTGCTACAAAAGTTAGAAATAATTGGCCAGTGATTGATTGCTCGAGATTGCAACTAAAAAATTTGTGGTCTAATTTTACTGCCTTCAAATAGGCTTCACATTAGAGTACAGTTCTTGTCTGTTATGTTCAGTCTTCGCTCAGGTCAAAAATCAGCAATATAACTAAAGGGGCTAATTGTTTGTACATGACAGATTACAGTAGATCACTATAAAGCATTTCCTGTAAGTAGAGGTTAGTGCAGTGCAACAGTTCCTAATTTGACCTTACACAGCCTGCAGTCACAGTATAACCTATGTTTGCTAGTAACCAGCAACTAAACATTAGTTAGCTAAACATTAGTGCAGGATCTCCCAAAGCTGCTTCGTGCAGGGTGTTACATAGAACAAAAAATTCGCAATACAGATATTCACTGATGCATGGGACTGTCCGAGTTGAGTCTAGTGGTTTCCTGTCAGCAGCCACTTCCACTAATAATGTCAGTGGTGAAGTAAAAAATAAATACATATATCATCCCCAAGATTTGAAAAATAACAATGTCTGACAATGAGTAATCTCTGTGGTAGAAAACAGGTGTGTACGAATAAAGAATCGCTATCATTCTACATCTCATTGTTATGTTGCTCCAGTCTCTCAATTTTGTACAGATTTGGGATAACTGCTGCCCTAAAAACATACCTAAAATATTGCCAAAAGTCTGTAAAAGTCGGTCACCAAGGCAGAAACTGTTAGTCAACATCAGCTCCCGTACTGTTTCATAACGAGGAAGTACACAGAATAATAAAGGCAAACAGATATCCAAATGAGCTTTCAATAGTCTTTTTTACTCCAAGTAAAACAAAAATTGGACAGACAATAGCTAAACACAGTTGGTACATAATAAGGTAATGGAAGTATAGTGTTATATTTCAAAAATTAAATACATGACGTCTCAGACAGTCCGTTGCGTCAGAGAAAGAAGGTGAAATCGGTAGGAGTTTTGATTAGCAGGAAAGACGGCCATGTTTCGATCTTGAGGCCAGTGCTTCCCTGCACCTGTCTCAAAATTTCGAATGACATCTCAGTCATGGGCGAGAAGTTAAGAACATAAACCCTACTTACCCAAGAAAAGCCTGGCTAAAATTATCCAGACTTGGTAACACACCTGAAAACCAAAATAAAACAAAATAAAACACAACAAAATATAAAGCGTTTCTTAAAATTTAAAATTGGTGACCGAAAATAAAATGATAGAAATACAGACAAGAAAAACAATGAAACATAGACGAGAATGAACCAAAATTCACCAACCAATTCACCGAATCGTGTTCTACAGAAAACTATTGCATATTGCATAGAGCGGGGTGCAGTGTGGTGGGGCATATTGTACCTGCAGGCGTTTTTCAAAAACTGACGTTTGGTTCAGGTTTCACACTAAAACATAACCCTCATGTATCACTTTTTGTCTTCTATGATAATGTTGTAGTGGTGTGCCCAGCTGATCATCACACAGCTTGCCCAGTACACACACCACTAAAACAACAAGATCTTAATTCATCCATGTGACCAATTAGCACAGTGGGTAGCGCTTCTGGCTTGTAAACAGAAACTCAAGGTTTAGAGTCATTCACTGAGCATTATTTTTCTGATAGACATATGCAAATTGCGTACAACTTTGGTAACTTTCCAGAGCCTATCATCTACGATGGGTAATGGTTGTTGTAGTATTACATCCGGCTGTTAATCATGTGCTCTACTATATGCACACCATCATTGATACAACTGCAATTTTCAAATAATACCCGTTGCATGCTTAGTGCAGTGGGTTGCACATCTGTTTTATATGCAGAAGATCTATATCCCATGGTGAACATGATTTTTCTGATGCATGGGCACATAAATTTGGCATACAACAGTAACATTCATCACAATTTTACATATATTTCCTAGTTACTACTATAAGTACATTCCAAACATGCAGGATGACTGGGAGGGTCATTGCAAAATGCGTATTGAGCAGGAGAAATGAGTTTCATAAACACACTAGTTCATTGAATAGTCCAGTTAATAAAAGATTAATGCGAGGACTGCAGTTTATACACATACTTGAAGTATTTAGATAGACCATGGTGATCTTAAACTAAAACTTAGTCTGTGTATACCCATATTACCCATATGATGATCAAATATTTTAGCTCACATCTGAATGACATAAAATCCTTTGCTTATGAGTGTTATATCATTTAGCCCTACTAGCAAAGCTACAAAATGTATGGTAAACTGTTTCGAAAGAGGTCGTTGGAGAAATCTGGTTAGCAAACTCCATGATGCTATATTGTATCAATGTTCCGAGAGTAATGTTTACCATTATTTGTACATTCATTGTAAGACATTTTCTTTACTTTTCAGGCTTCATGAAGCACGTTCCTTGCTATAAAGTAGTTCACGAAGATAAAAAAGTGACCAAATGTCTTGGTGAATGTGGTGATATAACTCATTCGTCAATTGATACGCCGTCAAACAAATACTTGGCAAACTCCTGCAAGTATTATCAGGATGTCTGATAACTGTGATTTTCTATTGAGTCCTTTGAAAATATTTTTCAAGTTGCTTTTCTGAAAACTTTTCATGTCAAAATCCATCGAAATATACTGTGCTATAGGTTTCATTCACAGCTCTCTTAACAATATATAATTATGTCTAAAATTAGTTTAGAATGTTGACTTAGAATAGGTTAGAATATTTAGAGCTATGATACAATGTATACATTGCTTACATTAAATTTTCTAGCACTACACATCAAATAAACATGTATTCATCACCAGCACACTGTTCATCAAAATAACTTTTCCACCAGAATAAGTATTCTATTGCATACCCTACATTCATCGTAGGCAAATGGAATGCGAAAGCAGATGCCGTCGAGTGCAATTGATATTGAAATGTGGCATGGAAGGAAAAAATGCATTCGGTGAATATAAGAAAAAGTATGTGATATTCATGAAAAGTTTCGTTTGGGCTCTTTTTCATGCAGCAACAGGGAATCGTTTCAATTTCATTGATAGCTGTGATGATATAAATTACTAGCATTGTATGTTAATTTAAAACATAGATATTTGTAGTTTTAAATTACCTGGTTGTACGTATTATTTTAGAAGGAATAAAGTTTTTCTGCAAATGTCAAAGGGCCAATAACTCTGATAAGTGGCTTGCTTTTATCTTCAAGAAGCATTTGTGTAGAATAAGGTCCAGTTTTAATGAGGGGAAATTTTTTTAAATGTAAATTGATTTTATTAATTTTATTGCTCCTTGATGCTTCGCAAGAACTTTTTGTATTTGCAATAATATGATTTGAGCAACAATTGCAATTTCTCAGTCGTCTGGTATGTTTCTTGTTCTACATGTTTGATGGCAGTAGTGCGGAGCTGAGTTGACTAGGTATACTTTGCATGATACCATTTTCTGCAGCTGCAAACACATTGCACTTTTTGCTTCCCTGTATGGGCTGGATTTATGTTTTCTTCTTCTGTCATGTTATTCGAAAAGCTGTTTGGTATAGGGTTCGACTGAACAGCAGAATCAGATTGCAGATGTGAATTAAGGATTGTGTCTGGAAATCCACAAGATTTTGGTATCTGGAATGTGGGTAGGGATTGCGGACTTCCTGGGGCTGAGCCTAAGTCTAAGCCCAAGCCCAAGCCCAAGCCCAAGCCCAAGCCCAAGCCCAAGCCCAAGCCCAAGCCCAAGCCCAAGCCCAAGCCCAAGCCCAAGCCCAAGCCCAAGCCCAAGCCCAAGCCCAAGCCCAAGCCCAAGCCCAAGCCCAAGCCCAAGCCCAAGCCCAAGCCCAAGCCCAAGCCCAAGCCCAAGCCCAAGCCCAAGCCCAAGCCCAAGCCCAAGCCCAAGCCCAAGCCCAAGCCCAAGCCCAAGCCCAAGCCCAAGCCCAAGCCCAAGCCCAAGCCCAAGCCCAAGCCCAAGCCCAAGCCCAAGCCCAAGCCCAAGCCCAAGCCCAAGCCCAAGCCCAAGCCCAAGCCCAAGCCCAAGCCCAAGCCCAAGCCCAAGCCCAAGCCCAAGCCCAAGCCCAAGCCCAAGCCCAAGCCCAAGCCCAAGCCCAAGCCCAAGCCAACCCTAAGCCCAAACTCTAAGCTGGTATGAACTGCGTTGGAGGACCTGAGATGTTTTTACTTGTGTTTGTCCATATGGCCTCCGATAAACAGCCCAGCCCAGCAGCAGTTCCTAACGGACTACAGAAAAGCTAGACGAGGGTATATGAATCCAATACCACCAACAATATAAGAATTGGTCACAGGAGCAAAAGTCGGAACATGATGCCAAGAAACATAGAGTCGTTCATGTACATTTCAGAATATTTGTGCCATATTATCCGGCATCATCAATCAGCATAGAAAAATTTGTCCCATCCATGGTAAACTTATTCTACAGTAGTAAATGAAAGATATTCTAATTTAAACATACTTCCTTGCTAATCAGAAATAAAAAAAATTTCGAGCTTTTACTATATGAAGGTGGTATAAATCGAAAGCATATATAATCCAGAAGGAATAGTGTTTATTAATGAGTCGCATTGCGTAATAGTCTAATGAGAAGACTTGCCATTCGCCTATCTTTTCCGTGCATCTCAAACGCAGAGATGCCTAATCTTCATTTTAATAAACACAACTGTGATTACATGGTCTACTGTACAAACAAGACTTAAATAAGCCAATTCAATAGGCAATTTTATCACAAACATCGGTGAATTGGAGACGTTTGTTGGTGTCCATATGGTAGTGCGCCCAGGCTAAACTTTTGAGTAGATGAACCTTCTTCTTTATGTATCCGGCATACGCATCTTTGCCTTCTTTCTTGCATTTCGACAATAACTCTTGCTTTTCACACTTACTTTGGCAGTCCATTTGCCTGGAAGTTGCAAATCAGTATAATTGAATTTGGTACCAGCAATGATTTTTGAATTGGAAATTTGTGGAAGAAGTATATACTGATCACAGGTGTAAAAAATTGTGCTTTCTCTATTATAACTCACTTGCAAATTGCTGTCAGGCTTTTATAAATAGGTATTGTCTTCGATGGTGGTTTCGAAGCACATTTTGCAATACAAGCGGCGACTTTCTTGTCATCATGAACAGTTTTGAAACAAGCAACATTTTTCGCGTACCCTAAATTATACTATCACCTGGCAATATCAACGATTCAATGAATATTTTCAAGGACGGCCACTTTTAAAGTATAACAACCTGAATAATTTTCACCGATGATTTTCTCGCATAAGCCTGGGTTGCACTAAAATCTGCAGCAATGCGGTCAACAAAGAAAAGCCTGCCCCTGTATTTAATCTTAGCAACCAGTAAAGTGTATGGAATAACAGAACATTCATTCGATGGGTCATCTTGAAAACTGCAACAACAATACTCCTGATTAATTTGATGGAGTTTGAAAAATCATTACTTGGAACTAGTTTAAAATTAGTGTTTCCTCACCTTAAAATATTTTTTTGAAGGCTAGTCAAACCATGAATATGATTACACAAATTACAACCTAGATATGACAGTGTGAAATATATTGAACATGCAAATTAGATGTAGATACGATCTCGGAAACAGGCAATATGGTAACAGCTGGAAGCTGCAGTTAGATAAGTTTAATATAAAGGAGTAGGGCGGCGAAAAGACAGCCGTTGTTATGCAATAACATCAACCACAATTCTCGAAAATTCTCGAAATTATGTAGAGATACCCTACTTCACATTTTAGTTTCCTGAGAAAATCTTAAGATCTGATCCTAACGAAGAACTGGAGTTTTTCAGGAATTTGAGATGAAGAATTACCTTCAATTTCTGAGAATTTAAGGACTTAAGTACATTTGGCAGCTTTACAAATGGTAGAAAAAATCAGTATTTCAAAATACTTCGAGCTTATAGCTGGTCAAGTGTTAAGCTTCCATTGTTTTGTACATTTATATAAATTTCTGTGTATGTAAAAGAATCCCACTTGAGGAGAAAGGCTAGGGTAACGTCATCCAACTTGCTATGGGTATTAGTGTAGTACGTGCACCGGACTTCATATTTTGTGAACCATTGTGAAATTTGCATATGTAACATAGTAACCCAGGTAAATCGATACAGTGGAGTTCAAAAATCATGTCAATTTTTTCCTACAGTAAGCCGATGTCGTTCTACACTTTTACACTTTTCACATAAAACTCAAAAATTAATATGAAAACTATGCAATTAACAGCTTTAAAAAGTAAAAATAACACTTTACACATTACAAATTTTGCATATGACAAGACACCTCTCAATGATATAATGAAAGAAATCGCTCGTCAATTTCCTGTTGTTTAAATGCTTACTGTAAATTTATACTTTCTGAGAAATTATTTATCCTGCACTTATTCTAAAATTAGTTTAGTTGTATTTATTTTATGATTATTTATTCATGGTATAAGAATTAAATCGTAGCTCAGTTACGTTGGATGGTTTAGCTCAATCGGTTAGGCGCTCGCTTCGTACGCTACAGTCTGCAGTTCAAAACCCACTGGAGACGAAAAAATTTGCGGAAAAAAACAACGTCGAAAAAGTCCGGTGCACGTACTACACTAATACCCTTGCTATGACCTATCAAGAGCCGTATAGTGTGTAAAATTTCAAAATTTACACCTTCAACCCTAGCTGTTTCAGCAGTGTATAGCATTTTTGCATAGTTCTCACCAGCCGAACACTGGTTATCCACCAAATCACCAAGCTTTGCATCGAGCTTTTTCCATTTATCATCCTTTGGGTAACAATTTACTATACATTTCACTGATTTTGTCACAGACCTGTAATTAAAAGTTTTATCACATATTTGAGCTGTCTTCTCTCAAATCAATGGTAAAGCATGATACAGGACTATAAAAAATGTACAAGGTTACAATTGAGGACATGAAAACCCTACATAAAAGGTTATAAACTGCGCCTACTCTTAATGTTCTCAGACTTATAATTTATTATTCATTTTATAGCTTCATTCAGGCCACATTATGGATATGTTACGACCTCAAATAGTAAGAATAGAGCAAGCTACTACTGCCATCAAGTCAGTGATTACTCCAGTCTCATTCAGCATCATTTCTGATATTGCTGTCACTGAAACTTCTGTGCCAACAAACTTGTTCCTTACATTGTTCATGAAGCGGGCATGGTTGTGGTTGGCAATAATGAATTATTGTATTACTATGAAATATCAAGCATGTTTCATTCTTTAGAATAGGAACTTAATCACACACCTTGGTTTTTGAATCTGAAATACACACCATCATTTCTATTCACAGCAAGTACCTAAAAACAGCCATTGAGTTTTATATAGTGCTATGAAACATCGAAAATAAGCAAAAGAAACATGATATGCATAACTTTGGTATGTCATTGAGTCCATATGAGAACATAACAAGCAAGCTAGGTTTGAGAATTGAGGAATATTCTAGATAAAGGGAAAATGTATTTGGGGCTATAAGAGGTAGCTTCTGGTTTCGGAGTCTAAAGAGATTGTGGGCATGTAAGGCTATAAAAAGGTTAATAAATCTATGTTCTTTTGACCATTTTCGAGTCTGCTAGATTCTATATGTGACTTTTTAATACCTGCATACATTCTTAAGATGAAGCTTTATGCCCCTACTATTCTCAAAATTCCTAGGATACAGTAGTCTCATTTGTTATACAAGGCGTTGCATAATGATTTGCCATCCCCCTACAGCTATACGTGTACGTGCAACATGAATGTGCAGTATATCACGATATAGAGATATCAGTTCTGCATTTTGTAATGCACCTAATACAGTTAATAAATTCGGTCAAATTCATGTGGAACCAAAAGAGAAATATGTTACAAAAATCAACAAAATTCTTGGATATTCATTGTCAACATAAGTTTTGACTCATCGACTGCAACAACTGCTTTGTAAGCAAGGTATCAAGTTTTGGGGCAATGACAGTGGCCAGGTAACAGTTCAGGTTTGAACCCTACTGAAAATTTGAGCAAATTTTTTCAAATATCGAGTGGAATGTTCGGTGTGTTTGGTGACAGGCCAAGGGTCTAAGTCACAACAAACCTTGAGGAAAATTTAAATATGGCTTTAGATCAATTAGAGTTTGACATTAAGCTGTTTTAAAATTGGTTGTAGTCAATACCAGAGTATTTTTGACAAGTTAGAAATGCGAATGGTGGTGAAACGAGCTATTGATTGTGCTTAATAATCCTTTTTTCCTACATTTTTAATCGTTTTTGTTTTTTGATAATAAAAATTTATCTGTTGCTATTAATATTTTAAAAACCGATTCATTAAATGCAGAATTGAATTGTCTACAAGTTTATACATTGCATGTTTGTGTCGCTCTCATAGGTACAGCTGTTGGTGTAGGGCAAATCATATTGCAACACTATGTACAATGCACAGGCCATGTATATTCGGGCACATGGCACTGATCACACTCCACGTCCCTACCAAAGATGGAGAGAGTTGTAGAGATGTATCCAGCTTCTGATCAGCCAGCTCCACGAACACCACAACTATGATTTACAAATCATATGTGGGGCTTCAGTTATCACATTTGATGGTGAAAATTTTTGGCTATCTTTGGTCCTTAACACACTTGAATATACCATACTTGTATGAGTTAAAACGTGGCCAGTATACTTCTCGAACTGTGCAATCTACTCCAGAGTATATACAACATTAATCAGAATAGTCCATTTTGGTCTACCTGAAAATGAACCTTGGATATGTGCCATTTTTCCTCACAGTTATATGTAAGTCTGAGATTCTATTCAGTGTGTTGTAGCATAGTGCATTGATGCAGTGCGGCCAGAAATATTTTAAGAGAACTTTGTCAGAGGACTGCTCACGGGCAATATTTGTCGTAGTCGGCTTTGATGAACTTGTCAGGAGCCGCTTGCAGCACCCCTTCTATAGCGTCTAGCATTTTGTCAGCAGGACATTTATTTTTGCAAGCTAATATCTTGGAACTATCGATATCTCTGAAAATGTAAGATTGTCGTAGATGACAGTCCTGTAGACAGTGAGTGATTTATACAAAGTATTACTATATTGAGAGAGTTTCATTTTATTTGCCTATAGTGGAAATAGCCTTTCGAAAATATAGAGGCAGCTGTACTGAAAAACGTGACATCCTGACATAAATGTGATCGGGAGGAGTGCTATAGAAACCCCCCTCCAGATTTTGTCGACCATATGGCTAGCCATAGGACACCTACACTTTTGTTCGGAAAAATACGCGAAAATGTCAATTTTCTGATTAAAAATGTCAATTTTTGAGCAAAAATGATCAAAAACGTCAATTCTCTTTGGCGCTTCGCATCATTAATACATTTTTACGATTTTATTACACAAAAATTACTATTTTTCGAACCACTTTTTGGACATTGCTGGTGCGGAAATCGAATTCTTTTCGTTCAGAGACCCTTCACCTAAAGTTTTGGGGAACCAGTGGTCCCTGGCCCAAAAAAGGTCGCCCCACCCCCCCCTACAGACATCGGGGCACCGTTAAATTTATGCACCCAGGGTGTGGCTTAAACGCCAATTACACCCTCGGATGTAAATGGTGGATTGGTGTCAAAAATGTGTAGACGATTGTGGTGTCAAATCTGCACATTTCAGGGGGATTTCGGCAGTGTCTGAAATGCAGGTAAAGATCACAGATAGCGGATTTTTATTGCTGAAATGTGGATTTAGCGAAGCCCAATTCACAGGAGTGAAAAAATCATAGGTTTTTTCGTCCCTGATGGTCGCCCATCTTATAGGATTGTCCACAACTGCCACCGTCGGAATTTCATTAGGCGGCTGTTACCAATTTCACTGATTCACAAGTAAAAAGATCCTAGGATTTTTGCTACTGACAGTCACCGATTCTATGGGATTTTGTCACTGACTGTCACAGATTGTAGCCCATTATCGCCATTTCCTAGCATTTTATCAACAATTCTCCCAGTTTTTACTCTTATCCAGAAGTAATAAAACCCTGAGACTTTTGTTCGTGGCAGTCCATGACAATTGCTGACAGTCAGCAAGAGTTGGCAGTTGTCGCCAGTTTTGATCCCTGGAATCAGGGATTCAATCTGTGAAATGGTACACCGTTCTATTTTTCAGGACTGTTGTCGATTTTTTACATGCTAAGCATGGGAAACCAAGGTTGCTCAGGGAATCACAAGGGTATTTTTAGCTTTGCCAAAGAATATATATATGCAAAGATAATTTAAAACCCAAAAAACAGCTAGTGTGCAATTTATACAATAGACGAGATAAATATCTTACAGAATGATCGCTTAATATGATGTGCAAGTACAATGTGATGCATGCCTTACAGTATGATCACAAGACATTATGTGCAAGCACGATGTGATGCATACCTTACAGTATGATCACATGACATGATGTGCAGGTAGAGTTCATGTACTGCATGTACTGCATTGTACTGGAAAGTATTCATTATATATTCTACAATATTCTATAATATTCTTTTATATTCTTTTATATTCTTTTATATTCTATGATATTCTTTTGTATTCTATAATATTCTTTTATATTCTACAAGGTTCTAGAACATTCCCTGATCTTCCGCGATACTATATAAGGTTAGTTGTTTTGTACCACAATTCATTTTTTCTATTGTAACATTTAATACTTGGATATTATTTAGTGCTTAGATATATTTATGTTGTGTTAGTTAGCCTTATTAAACTGAGCTATTTATCAGCTATTATTCCAGTTGGATATTTATCAATTATCTTAAGGCTAATATATTTTCAACTTAGTCCAGTCATTATTCAAGACAAAACACATGTGTAGGAAGAAATGTTGTCTTGTTATTTTCATGTGCAACCTCATTCTGTTTTTGTCATTGAAAAAATAAAAGTTACTAATTATGCAAGAATGGGTCAAAAAGTGCTGCCCACTTCACAAACTCATTTTTAAAAATTATCAACAGTCTGATTTTAGGGAATGAATCACCAAAATCATTGACTGTCATGTTGGTGATTAAATCCTAGGAATCGGCAACAGGCCATGATTGGGCGACAATTGAAGATTTCAGTTGTGAATTAGGTTATTTAGGTTAGAGTGTTTTAGTGCATCTCCGCTGACATATTTGCATTCTGCATTTGGCATGATTTTGAATAGTGCCCATAGGTTTGTACCAGTCAGCCAAGAAGTAGACCATTCTCGTTGTTATTTCACCTCGATTCAGTAAAAACTTCAAGCGGTTTTCTTCACTTGTTGTTTGTGTTGCTGTATACTACTTGCCTTATGGCACAACCTAGTTGTGTTATATATTTTTTATTTTGTAGTGGTCAAGCTTTTGAGCCTACAACGGGTATGAAAGAAAAATTTGTTTCAAGCCATTTGAGCTCAGCTATAGGCTAGCATTTTTAGTCTGTAGGACTTTGGTAGAAAGTCCATGCTTTAAATGTTGGGGATGTGGCAGTTATCCTGCATCTATACAAAATTTATCCAATGGGCGAAGCTGCAATTCGACAAAGAAAGAATGATCCTATTCTTTCCTAGAGTCAAGTGCATGTCACATTTGTCAATTAAATTGTTATTGTTCTTTCATCGCCCAATAAAGGGGCACTTTAGCACCAACAAGTGTTTTCGAAAGCATTTATTATATTTTATTATTACTAGCACAATGAGTGGAAGTGGATGCTACGAACTGGATTCCCAAGCAGCCCTGACTCAACCGGGATATTATTGTAGTGAGTCCATATTATCTTGTGTAGTAGCATGCGGCAAGTATCTTCGGCAACTTTGATTGCTTTTTAATTTCAATCTAGAGTCATTTCCTGTCCCAGCCAATTAAGGTTATGATGCAACTGAAGGTTGTGTTCAGCCATCTGGATGACTGTTGCACTACACCAGCCTTCACTCTTAGGAAACTCTATTCAGTGATGTACCCTAATGAGCCAAGTACAAGCCAATAGCCTCTTTATTTATGTTGCTGATGTCTCTCAGCATAAGCAGATATCTAAACATAACAGAGGTCATTCCAGTATATTTCTTGTCTGTTGATTTTGATATCTTCTTCCAGCATAAAGACTAAGGGTTGATAAGAGCCTGAAGCCCTCATTAATTTGAAATATAACATTGACCTGACTTCGGAAGTCAAAATCTACCAAAAATTTCGAGTCTGTGATCCACAATTCAAACCCTGTTTTCTAAAACCATATCAGCGAGCCTAAGCTTACATAAAGTAGGCTTAGGCTTAACTTCCACATTTCAGCAATGAAAATCTGCTATCTACATCCATATTTCAGACATCAAGCTATCATTCACATGCACATGCTGGAATCTGTGTTTGGGTCATACCATGATATTCACCATTAATGGTGAATTTGACTGCACATATATCTGTCAGAACGGTTGTGTGCCATTACCTCAATCATCCCTTTACGTCGACCATCCCTTTACCTCAACCATCCCCTTACCTCAACTAATGTTAAAAATGAAACACGAAAAACGTCTTTTATTAACCGCTCCATTACCTCGACCATCCTCTCACATCGACTGTCTCTTTACCTCAACTGCATGTAATGATATTCCTGAAAATTCAAAATGATTATTATCTTCCAACGGGGGGAGAGCACAGGCTGGTTTTCCTACGGTACTTTACAGAGTTTAAAACCATGGGCAAGTGGATCAACAGTTGGCACTTGCTAAAGCAAATTTTGTACGCCAGCGTGGTTTAGTGATTGAGGGCGATGTCAATCAACTATTGCCTGAAATTCAGTTGTGTTTACATCGTGTTTCGTACTTGGTTGGATAAGTATTATGGCCTTATTTTTGAAATCTATGAGAAATAAATGAAGAATTGAAATTTGTTTGATTGCTATTTGCACTTCAACGTTTTGTGGTGCAAAGTTTTGAGAATGAATTGACACAGACTTTTTGATTATGCCGAAAATGATTTAAGACTGCTTAATTAGCATTATATTTGCATTGTTTAATTGCATCAGAAATCATACTGTATTCAGATTTCATAGTCTCACATTGATCTACTTTCAAGCTATAGCCTTAATATTGTAATTAATGAAAAGTGAAAAAATTTTCATACAGAAACACACCATTCGATATAGACAGTCGTGGTATTGGGATTGTAATAAAAAATGAGTTCTTGAAATAAAAATACGTTGATCGAGGTAAAGGGAATTTAAAGCACTAGTCGAGATGACAGTATGGTCGAGGTAAAGGGATGATTGAAGTAAAGGCATGGTCGAGGTATGGGGACACAACGGTCGGAACAGGGATAGCTATTGATCCACATGAATGATTACTGAGAATTTTTCTTCGTTCCAGTTGTGGGCCAATCTTTTTCATAGTCGTATGCATCTAAAAGGACACTTCTGGAAAATAAACCAATTTTTTATTATGTTTTGTTACTATGTAAAGGCAAATATAGTAAACAAAAAGCAAACTGCAAGATGCATGCCATGTTCTGTAGCAAAACAACTACTCTCAATGCTGAATTATTCTGAAATAGCTTCTTCTTTGAAGGAAAAGGAAACACTGAATTATTTAGTAGTCTACAATTTTCTGATTGGCATGCATATTCACTTTCATATTTATGCTTTGGTGTAGAAAATGTTTTCTTTTACGCTTTCCCAATTCATGTTGACTGCACCTAAAAGGTTTGGTTTCAATGCAGTGCTAGGTTTTTTCACGAGAAGATAGCAAAAATGGAAGCATGAGTCAGCTAAATTGGCGGCGGTGGTCTATTCATAAGGATTAAACTAGCAAAAGTCGCCGATTTTTCGGAATGAATTTCTAGAATTTCAACTGTTTGTAAAAATTCATGGAAAAATATTATCAACTTTTTTTGAAAATTTCCTGTGAAATACTTTAAACTCATAAAATTAAAACTACATTCATAACGAAAACAGAATGTAAATATTTCCTTTCTCAGAAAACAAAATATCGTTGTTGCAAATGAAAATAGCAGAGAACACAACGTTCCTCTCAGGCATAAGTCAATTCCATGCACATTCACAGTAGATGGTTTTTAAATATATAATCCTTTACTTATAATAGCTGTTTCAAGAGTTATTGAAGAAATTGGTTTTTATGTTGCAAAGCCAATGCCTTATTTCAATTCAAATTATATTGGCATTACTATAGTGTAACAATAAAAAAATAATGTTAATATTATCATATCTGAATGTCATTCATGATCATGAACTGAGCATCATTTAATGCAATGCAATAACATATGTGAGAGTGAACTGAGTGACAAACATTTGCACATAATTCTAGCTTCATTTCAGCTAAACCTTTTGTGACAATCTGTCGCAATTCATTAATGTCTGTTGGATGTCTCACAAATTCCTTTTCTTTTAAAACACCCCAAATGTGATAACTTTGATGGGTCAAAGCATAATAATGTGGTGGCCATTCAATAGGTCCTCAAAGACCTCCCCATTAGTTTGAGAACTTTATGTCCAGCCTCCGGCGACTATTTCTTCTGTAATGGGCTAAAACCATGTCGTGCAAAACCACATAGTCTCCCAGCATGCCGGGTGCTTCATATCAGGCCATCATAAAAAAATAAGGACCAACAATTCCATTGGGCCATATCCCTGCCCAAATCCAAAGTCTGATGGAGGTAGGGATCAAATTAATATGTTTTTGAGAATATACCAATGCCCAGAAAATGTAACTGTGTCGATTGACATCGCCCTCCAAATGAAAAACAAAATCATTTGACCATAAAAATTTGTTAAATCTGGTTCATAATCAAGTCTTCCAAGTCATGTTTCATAAAACTCAATATGATGATCATAATTATCTTCCAATATGTTGTAGTCAAGTCCGGCATTGGGGCCCAAACCCAAACCCAACTCAAACCCAATTGAGTTTTGGGTTGGTTTGGAAGCAGGTTCTAAACACAACAAAATCCTACATTTTTTGTAATTCTATCTTTTTTAGTGTTTTTTTTTATTCACAAGATCTTTCATTTTCAGAGCACATTGATCCTTGTTATTTATATTATAGAAATTTAATATATCCACTGCTTAAATCAGACGAAAAAATTTTCTCATTTAACAAATCTTGTTGAATAGATCACTTTATTGGACTTTAATTGAAACAAAGCTCACTATGTGAAGCAGATGACAAAAATATATCCTCCCTGGATGTATGCTCACCGTCTGTTTTTCAAAGTGATATTTCCAATTTTTAAATTTTTTTCTGTACCCTCCAATGCCTTAAAAGTGTCTCAACATGATGGCGTCATCAGGGTCTGAGAATGAAGAAGCCATGAAGATTACCAAAGTAACAGGAACAGTCAAAAAATTGTTGATGGGACACGTAAAGTTCATGTTGGTGAATAAAATGTTGAGAGTCAGTTTTCCTATGCCTACTGCTGCTAAAGCTGTATTTGTTGGGCACAATACCACATTGAGTTTTTATGTTGCAGGTGATTGAGAAACCAAATGCTACAAATCCCGCTTGTACACATTTTTTCGACCATCCTGCATCTGTCATTCAAGTAACTAAGCTTTGGCCGAATTCATCTTAGTGTTCAAAATGTTGTGCAGGACTTTCCTTAAGGGTTTAAGAAAAGATTGGTTCTGCTCTGAACTGACCTGTTAGAGCTAATTCTTTGGCTATGCTTCTGAGATTGTGCAACAGTCTGGTTCTCCCAGATCTGGCAACAACAATTAATAACTTACCTTTAATCGAGGGGCCTCACAACAGAGCCCTCAAAGTCTCCTAGGAGAGAAAGGTTTCCCCTCTGGGATAGACTTACCTGCAGGATCCCTTGAAAGTCTTCCTGGGCTTGCTATCAGCAAGCAGAGCGGCTGGGAATTTGGCCCTTCGCTCTGGAGGATTAGTCGAATCTAAATAATAAATAATATATAAATAAATAGTATCCACCGAATATTAAAATGAATGTGGGTGCACCAATATATAATTTATGTAAATTAAATACTAGTTTGCTGGGTAAAGGTTTATTGGACACCAGTACAAATTTTACCAAAAAATATAATAAAATATCACAATGATAAATCGCTATTATTTTCGTCTTTCTGTGGCGCTCCACTTCTATGCAAATGTCTGCGCCACTAATCATCCAATTTGTCGATTTGCATGTCGATTTCCCATCACAGCTTGCCAGCAACAGAGTGCCCAACATGAGAAGCTTGCAATATGAGGTAAAGTTCACGAGCTGGTTTCCCTCATTGCTATTAATACTGGTGATGAACCAGTGGCAACATTCTCAGCAACCGCAGGAGAAACAAAAAAATTTCAAAGTGGGTCGCACAATTGATGAAGACTTTTTTCATGAGTCCAATTCTAAGCAAAATCGATTTACCATGTTGAATAATGTGTCCAATGAAGAGTTGGGTGATGTGTTGTAATGGTGCATCTAGCTATTTATTATGCCACATGCCCCGCACTCACCACCACTTGTGTAACCACAATTTCCAAACCATCCACATGGCTCGGTTAGTGCAGCTGGATAGCATGTCTGCCTTGTATGCAGAAGGTCAAGGGTTTGAGCCCCTCACCAAGCATTATTTTTCTGATGCATGGACTACATGGATTTGGGCATTTGACATTGGTAACCATTCAGGGCCATTCCTCCTCGAAGGTGGAGGGTTGTTGTAGTGGTGCGTCTGACTATTTGTTGTAGTGTGTTTCCGCCAATTTCATCATTTTTTGTCAATCCGGGCATGAGGCCCCCAAGTACCAAGTGGAGTGAGCGACGCGGACCATCGACAGCCTTCTTACTGTAGCGCACATTGGTACGCATGCACTGGCTCTCTCTTATAGTGTGTATAAAATTGGTTTTTTATATAATGTACTCGTTGCCTCCCCGCACGCCTTTTCTTTTGTCGTTTCTCCCTAGTGCGCGGGGTGAATTCTTTGTGCTCTCGCCCAGCCTTGTTTGTAAGTAAGTGTTTTTTATTGCGTAAGGTAAAAATCAATGAAAGGTTTCCTTTCATACTTTATTTTTAATTTGGGAGACAAATCAAGGAAGTATCAGTTTTGATTTTGACCAATTTGACCAAATTTTGACCAAATATTGCCACCACTGACAGCAACTATTGCGCAATCATCAGCAGTACCTGCAGTGAGTGTCCCTCCCCCCTAATCCGCCCTTGTCTATCTTTAGTAACTTGGCGTTGGATGGGACCACACAAGCCCAGGCACCGCTCATTCCAGCCCCATCAGCACTGATCAACTCACTTGGGCTGGAACCACTTAGTCAAGAACCAGTCATTGCTGCTGTCATATGTGCTAGGGCGCTGGCCGTATCTCAGATATGGCTGCCCAGCACCACTGTGCAAGTCAACAAAGGCAACCATTGCCCGAACTGATTCCTCTGACTCTTTCATCAATATTGACCCATCACAGGCCCCAGCTGCCACCCCCCCCTCTAGTAACCAACCACCACAGTAGTTTAGCAATCCCAAACGAAAATGAAGTTCACAATTTCCCAATTGAAGCATGCCACGCTTTGGAACAGCTCAGCACCACCGCCATGCGGATAACCAACAACATTCCAACAGTCCAAACAATTGATCAAATTATTGGCGCCTCTCCGACCAATTTCAAGCCCAGCAGCTACGTGTTCAATGGGAAATTCAAGAGCAAGGGAAATCTACAAAAGTGCGCTTTGCCCTACGGTCGGCCACCAGGGCATGTCAAACTTAGAGCGCCGTCAACAGGCACCTTGTATAACAAAGAATTCTCTCATAATGTGCGCGGTGAAGATGAAATATCCCACTCCACACCTCAAAGATGCCTGCCACCCTCGGCCAACCCATTTGGTTTCTCGGACTACCTGCCCGACGACTATTATGACCACCCGCAACCTTGGTACAATGTGCGGCGCATGTCTCATCCTGAAGAAGACAGCCGAATCAAAACTATTGTCGACAATATGCACCCGCTTGCCTTTGACAGAGCCACGACAAACAAACGCCTCCTAGGTTTCTTCATTCACTTAGAAAACAAGTTGGGATATGACGCTTCAAACCAGGTCAAGATGTGCGCACTCCACCCGCTTACTTGCGATAGGCCGAGCGACATGATTCTAGATATGACACGGTACGAAGATGCAAAAAATTTCCTCATGTTCCAATTAGCCCTGGATTGCAACCAAATGACTCTCAGACGCCAGCTCAGGTCGATCATCCCCAAAGCTGAAGAGGAACCCCCTGCATTTTTGAGTAAGGTAATGACTTATGTACAATTGTTATACCAAGATGAGGACCAAACTTTTCGGCACAAACAAGTAATTGGCACCTTTTTGACCAAAATGCCTGTTTTCTACTAATTAACAATTGGCAAGTAAGCAAAAAGTTTCACAAATCTTCAACAATTGGCCAACACCGTCACCAAAGCCCCCAGCATCCTCAACACAACTGAAGCCAAAATCGGAACTGTGGCAGGTCCCCATGGACAATGATTCCTGTGACAAAACAACCTTCATCTGCCAAGAATATTTGTTTAGTTTCAAAGTTTTGCCATTCTGTTTGAAGAAGGCACCTGCCAAATTTCAACTTTTGATGGAAAGAATTCTTCGCCCATATATTTGGAAAATTTGCCTCATCTATATCGAGGATATCATTGTTTTCTCCAATTTGTTTGAAGAACATTGGAAACATTTACAAATCGTTTTTGATGCCATCCGCACAGCCAATCTTATGCTTCGGCCCCTCAAATGCGAACTCCTGCCACTGCAAGTCAAATTTTTGGGACATCTTCTTAACGCTGATGGAATCACTGTGGATCCGGAAAAAGTCAAGGCCATTGCCGAATAGGAATTCCCCACTACCAAAAAAAGTATGCAAAGTTTTCTAGGTTCAGTTCAATGGTGCAAACGATTTATCCAGTCCTTTGTACGGACTCCTACAAAAAGATGCTCAATACATCGCCACAAAGGAACACCACGCCGCGTTTGAAGGCATCAAGAAAGCGCTCACATCATGGCCTTTCCTTCGCTACCCAGTCTACAATGGAAAAGCTCAATTTGTCATCCAAACCGATGCCAGTACAACTGCCATTGGAGCAATTTTGTACCAGGAAAACGGCAATGATCAATAGGTCATCACATACAACAGCCGCATACTCACCAACCCTGAAACCCGATAAAGTACAACAGAGTGTGAATGCCTTGCCATCATCTATGGTTTTTGAATGTACCACCACTAGGTTTATGGCCAAATGGTAATTATTTGCACCAACCACAAGCCGCTCGAATGGCTCAAGGATGAAAAGCACCGCAACTCCCGACTACAGCCATTTGCCATCAACCTTCAAGATAAGGATTGCAAAGCTGAATACGTCAAAGGTATAGACAACGCTTGTGATGATTTTTTGTCCAGAAAAGATGACCGCCAGAAACCACCAATTCCAAACACTGAAGATTTAACCGCTGAAACTTTCCAAAAAAATTTTCGCCCTACTGCTGCATTATCCGGCGCCGACTTAACAGTACCCAATATACTCCCAGCAGTGGCTTTGCCGCCCATGGAAATAGATGCAGACGTCAATGCCATCACTCGATGCAATGACCAAAAAACCCACACTCCCCAATCATATGCCGTTGGCCGCCAACTACGCACCACCTCTGGTCAAAGCAATAGCAATTGCCTCCCATGATGAAGTCTCACGAGCACAGGCCACTGATCCCGCTATCACCACAATCATCGCCTCTCTCCAAATCAACAACACTGCAAAGCGCCGGCCAATTTTCTTCACGGAAGATGGACTTTTGTACCGCCAGATCAAAGATAGCAAGCAACTGGTTGTCCCTGCATCGATGGTTGATCAAATGCTTCAACAGTTCCATGGTGCAAAAATTTTGAACCACCAAGGATCTAACTGTACGCTCACAGTGGTCAAAGCTCACTTTTGGTGGCCCCCCTGGAAGAAAACGTCCGCGAGTGGATCAAGTCATGCAAGATCTGCCAATTGACAACGCTGCTCACATGGCGGCCTTCGCTGCTGTTACCAATCCAACCCATGCACCCTTTTGAGATTATGGCCACCGATATTGTAAACATATCACCAGTGGGTGAGAAACGCCCATACATTATTGTTTTTCAGGATTATTTTATGAAATGGGTTTCCACACATCCCATCCCCGATCAAAAGGCTTCAACCATTGTCGAATGCTTCGTGAACAACGTTGTCCTCAGGCATGGTAGCCCCCTTGTCCTTCTTTCCAATCAAGGTGGATGTTTCATGTCAAAGCTGTTGCAGGACATTTGCAACCTACTCAAAATCCGAAAAGTCAAAACAACAGCGTACCATCCCCAGTGCAAGGGAATAGTCCAGCATTTCAATAAAACGTTAATTGCTCAACTAAAGAAGTACACTGCTGACAACTCGGACAATTGGGAACACTACTTGCCATACGCTGTATAGCCTATAATGCCACACTGCGTACGGCCATGCATCATTCCCCCTTCAGCCTATTATGAGGCTATGAACCACGCATAACTTTTGACTACGATTGCGCCTGATGACTCACATTACCCCTCAATTACAATGCTTACCAACATATCCTCATCTAAGCACAACTCAAGATGCACGAGAAGATAAAAGCTAACCTTTATACATCAGCTGGGGTAAGTAAAGAATATTTTGATCGAAAAGCCTGAAAACCCGACCTCACCATCAATGACCTTGTCCTCTTGATCAACACACGAAAAACAAAAAAATCCAACCCAATTTCATTGGTCCTTTTATCATCATGGACTCGTCCTGCGTAGCCGAAAACTTTGTCACCATTGATTCACTGGACACGCCCATCCAGCTGCAAACCATTTCTACGCTGTGACTGAAACCATTCATACCGCACCCCGCCAAAGAAATTTTTGAACTCGAAGCTGGTGGACCACACTCGCCTTGCACTTCATGACGCCAATAGTTTGATTTGAAATTTTATTTGTGATACGGTGCTCATTATGCCCAGCTGTACATAATCCCCACATTTTGTTTCATTTAGATCCTGGCAACAATGTTGATGCGAGAGAGACTACAGACCGAGTGTAAATCCGAGATTACGTTCCCTCCACCCAATACCTATCCAATGACAGATCCACTGACTTTACACCATAGCCTTACACACTCCCTCATTCCCCATATTATCAGGTAGGAGAGGGTATCTTCTTTAATATTGAGTTCTGTTCCATGCGAGGCCATTTGGTTCACTTTGGCCTGACCCTGGCCGCATTCACTCTCATAAGACTAAGTGGGAAAGGTTGATTTTAGCTCCCATTAACATTGTGGTGTTTGTATTGCTTTGTCGTAATCGTAGTTTGCGTTTTCCTACTTTACACTGCCTTCACCTTTCAGCAGCTTATTCTGTACTTAATTCATTTCTATTTATCCCTTCCGCCCCACAACAGTTGTATTTTCAGCTGCTCTCAAAAATATTTTTCTCAATATGACAACACCGTCAACTTCTTCCACCTCTGCAGGTGATGAACCCCCGCCATAGGGCGAATCCATAAACCTCAACGAATCTTACCTACGATGGGCCGAACAGCAGCCACATCAGAAGGATCTTAGCTTCTGCTGGGACAGTACATATTATTTTGCGTGTTTTTTTTCTTTTGGCTTCAAGCTCAGAATGCTCTTTTACCTATGCTTGGGACACCATGGGAACCCTCCCCTCTGTAGCCCTGCGCCAGAGCCCATGGTCGGTCGCTGTGATCCAGTCATCATCAAGTTGTGGCAATCACTACGCCCCAATCTGCCGCTGCTTTGACCCCCGCATATGACAACTCTCCTCATCTCGCTATTGTAGCCCGATTCAGTTGACAAAATGCGCTTGTCAAAGTGACATCTCTGCCCATGCAACCATTTCCCGGGGCATGCTCACCTTTACATACAGCATACAATGCCATACCCTTCTTGGTTTCGTTCTAAAGTCAACCATTTGAATCCATTTTGCTCCCTCGATCTGGTGCCCACTCAGTTTTATGTCGAATATCGTGCTTGCTCTTGTTTAGAGAACAATGTCAAACTGATGATTCGCGCTGCCGATTCGGAGTGTTGGTACATCTCCTTGTTGGCCAGACCTCCGAACCTGTTGCCTCGGCCAATCTTTCTTTCACCTGGAAATTTGCGCTCATGCCAAATTTCCATGGCTACACACTGGTCGGCTTCAACACTGAGTCAATTATGGTGGCGGATATGAAGAATTTCCAGTTTGCCCTGCCCATGCCAGCGGATTCCACGGCGTCCAGCTATCCGCGATAGGTTCAACTCGCATTTCCCAATGGAATGATGTTCGTTTTCAAAACTTTCACCGCCATCCAGGAAGACTGGACCGCATTATTCTCCCTGGTCGACAGCAACCACACCATCATTGTTTCCTTTGATGGAGCCAACGACTGGGTGGGAATATACGCCCTTCTAGGCACCCAGTGTCGGATGGATCCTCAAAAGAAGAATAAGGATCCCGTCAACAAAGTGATCCCTTTCGACGCCTACTGCATGATCGGAAACATTGATATCTCCTCCCCGCTGTATGAGCTGGCTCAGCAGATAGGGTTTTTCCCCGAAAAGCATACCCTAAAAGCTACCGTTTCCACCATGTGGGCCCTAGATGTTTCCAAACTCACGCTAAAGTTCCCAGCCACCTTGCGATTTTTCAACAACCCGGGGACATCGTTCCTCCAATCAGACGTCCTCTCATATGCAGCCCTGGATGCTTACTACCCGCTTCTGTTGTTTTCGGCTTTCAGCCATTACGGCTTCATCCCCGAAGAGTACAACGCTCCCGCGTTGTTCCCCCATGACTCGTTTGAGGCTGCCGAAATCGACCACGGCACCAAGACATTAATCACCGCGTTTCACAACCTTGCCCTAACGGATGTTCTACCTGCCAACATCACCAACAAAATTTGTCCCACTATCTCTAAAATCACCCTCCCAGCGATTATGCGAGACGAGGTTCTCTCCGCATATCAATTTTTTATGTTCGATAGCACATCGTCTGACCACGGTCTGTCTTTTTGTTTAGGAACGGTGCCCAACGGTTTTTGCAACCTCAAAATATTGATGCGCACAACACATCCCAAGCTTCTCACTGCACTGAAAGCGCGAAAAAAGAAGAAGAAGAAGCAAAAAGACAAATGGAACAAGTCATTGGAGGTATCAGATGACGAAGACCCGGCTCTCCAACTTTGATCATTCTTTGATGACCCGAAACGCCTTCAAGCAGCCATTACCTCGGCCATGAAGAGCCATGGATGGACTTATCCAATTGCTCAACTTTCTGGTCTCACCCACGTACAAATTAGCCATTCACGATGGCATTCAATTCGAACCCGACCCGGCTTTGCCACCGATTCTGCACGAGGTTGACAACTTGTGGATCAACTGGGTCGCTACCAACCAACTGCTCCGCGATTGAACCTACCAGGGTACCCATTACCATTACCTCCCTTCCACCATTCTTAGTCTTTTACTGGTGGACGACCACCAAAATTGACTGACTATATTAGCCCATTGCATCACGACGCCTAAATTCAGAAACATTTGGAAGCGGAAAAACTGAAATTGGTGTTCAAGGTTCCTGTTCCCCCGCCACCCCGGATGGATGTGGAACCAGCCACGTCATCTTCCGTGTCACTGCCACCTACGGCCCTGACATCCGCCACAACAACCACCATAACACACACCACTTCGCTGCCACCTACAGCCCTGACATCGGTTCAGCCCACCACGCCTGCTCAACCATCATTAGTCATACCAACATGACCGGTACTTGGAGCTGCCGGGCTGGCCAGTACCAGGCAACATTTCAAACCACGTTTGCCCAGCGAGGCCACAAGTTTGCCCAATTACACACGTTTCCAAACCACAGACTCGCCACACTGTATCACGTTGGCATCGATGCTATCCACCTCGTATTGATCCATATATCGAATTTTTCTCTCCATGAACCTTGCACTAGATGGTTTTGATCAATTTTTTCGGCCGCCTCAGCATTTGCATCACCATGACCGTCCACATTTGTGCAACCAATGCCTCGCTGACGTTATATCAATATTTTTGGGCTCACTATCCCACTACATATCAAGAACAACAACCACCCATTTTGCCTGATGTTGCCGCGCTAATTATGCGATGGGTCGCTGGCCTATGGGCTAATGAGCTCGGCGTAGTTGATGCCATCCACACCGCTCTTCCCCCACTCTTTTTGTATGAGGCACGAAGCCTCGACAACCCCTCATGTCCATTGCAAGCTTATAACACCGCTGTCGGCTTAATCGATAGTTGGATGGCCTACCCGCAATATTCGCTGTTTCAACATTCCCCGGAAATCGCTGACATCCAAAGAATCTATCTTCAATACCATAGCAAAACAGACTGTCCCGCCCCCTGTGTTGGCACGATTTTTCTGCCCAGTGGAACTTGCTGCCACCAAGACCATTGCCGCCAACAGGGTTGCCTTGGGACCGCCCCTCTTTGATCATGATGCAGCTCCGGCCCCCTGGTGCGAATCCTCTTTCACCACTATGCTGGCAAACCTTTACTACATCTTCTCCCGGATGCGATACAGTTAACTACAGCCGCTATCCTCGCTACTTCAGTTCCATTCCCTTCGATGGCCAGGACGATCCCTGTGACCCCCATGGCTATCACAATGACCACTATCGCCAAGGAAACCGTGACCGCTGGGACAATCACCAGCAATCCCCGTCTGCGTCTGACACCCCCACCATCGCTGCCATTGATTCAAAGCTTTTGTACAGTAACATTTGTTTTCTTTCTTGTTTTCATTAACCTCGTTCAAACCGGTTGTTTTGTTTTTCTAATCTCTTTTGTCGTGCTTTATTTTTTGTACTAGTTTTACCAGCGCATGTGCAGCCGATGCTAAGACCACCCAGTAAGATGGCTCGACTTGTTCTACCGCCACAGGCCCCCACTTGCGCCATTTGTCTTTCCTCGCCTCTGCCACCTTGTGAACGTGTTGTTACCACCGCCAACGTAGTGGGTGGCCTCACCCTACCATCCCCATGGCCTCCTATACTGGTGCGGTCCAGTATAGCAGTGCGGACGGAGTGACAACGCGAGCTGCAGTGTTGCTGAACTTACAGCCTCACGTTGGGAGGTCTCACCCTATGCGCCACCCACAATCAGCTCAAAACACAACAACGACTCTGTCAGCCCCCTTGTGTGCTGCGGATTTCATGTTCGGCTCCCCTGGTGACGGCCTGTAGTGGCAGAGTCCCTTCCCCTTGCACGTCTTGGTTGTTTCTTGATGATCGCTTAGGGCGATCTACCGCAAGGGGGAGGGGTGTTGTAGTGTGTTTCCACCGATTTCATCATTTTTTGTCAATCCACGCACGATGCCCGCAAGTACCAAATAGAGTGAGCAAAGCGGACCATTGACAGCTGTCTTACTATAGCACACGTCGGTATGCGTGCGCTGGCTCTCTCTTATAGTGTGTATAAAATTGGTTTTTTATGTAATGTACCCATTGCCTCCCCGCACGCCTTTTCTTTTGTCGTTTCTCCACGGTGGGTGGGAGTGAATGTGCTCTCGCCCAGCCTTGTTTGTAAGTAAGTGTTTTTCATTGCATAAGGTAAAAATCGAAGAAAGGTTTCCTTTCATACGTTTATTTTTAATTTGGGAGACAAATTAAGGAAGTATCGTTCCCTGATTTGTGGGGTAATTAGTGTCGGGTTTAAGTATTTCGGCTAATCGGGTAAGCCTGGGCGTGGGAAATACGTACATCAAGGACGAACTCTGGGATCCCACTCCTGCCTAACTCATCGACTCCTGACCATATCTTGAAATACAACATATTCATTAGATGCCATGCCCTGCACTCACCACCATCACTACAACCACAATTTCCGAACCATCCACATAGCTCGGTTAGCGCAGTTGGATAGTGCATCAGCCCTGTATGCAGATGGTCGAGGGTTTGAGCCCCTCACCGAGCGTTATTTTTCTGACGCCCTGGCCATGTGGAGTTGGGCATGTGACAGATACCCGTTTTGATCAGCTAGTTGAAAATCGAAATCAAACAAGTATCCACGACTAGCAGCTCTGACAGAAAGTATTTGGTTGTATCTGCCACAAGTTCAACCATCAAAATTAGTTTTAGCAGTGCTGGGCAAACTGATACTGATTTATATAGTTGCATTTTTGGATTTTGCAAAAAATGATTTTGCAAAATGCATTTCATATAGTTGATGGTAGAGTTTGAAATAAAAACACTGTTTCTGAAAAATGTTGAGAAGTTTAGAGTTGAGTTGGGTCCAATTTAAAAAATGGCTTGGGTTTGGGTTCGAATTGGGTGTGGGTAGGTTTTGGTACTTGTTCAGGTTGGGTCAGGAATTGATTAAACTTGGATTGATTTTGAACCGAAAATTCGATACAATGCAGGACCTGAAGGTGTGGACCAATTTAAGGCAATAGGCCTTCATTCTGTGTTTCTCAGGAATTCATTGAATAACTGTTTGATTAATATGCAAATGAGCAGCAGTTAAAAAATAACGTTTCCTAATTGTTTAGTGGACCCGTCAATAACTGATTCAATTTTCTCAAGCAGAACGTGAGGTTCGTGGTCGGCCACTGCATAATAGATGTACCACACTTCCTGTTTCATCAAACTTCGTTATGAATCTCAAAACAATATTAGCTTTGGGCAGTTTTAGCATGAAAACCACGTCCTAATCATGGACCGCTTGCATGCCATTTTCGGTATTGAGTATTGGGCGAACACATTTTGTCTTTTTTCAGGTGATAAGCGGGCTCCAGCTATTATTATTATAGAACGAATTATCAAGAAGCAAATCGATGTCCAGAAAATCAAAATCAGACCTACTCAATTACTTCTGGGACACCTGTTGTAGTGTGTTTTCCGCCGATTTTTCATTGTTTTGTCAAAATACGTCACAGGCCCGCAGGTGGCAAGTGGAGAGAGCAACGCGGACCACCAGTGGCCATCTTACTGTAGCGCACGTCGGTACGCGTGCGCTGGTCTCTCTCTTCACTTATCATTCAACGTATATTTTTGTGTGCGTTTTATTTTTTCTCTACTAGTTGTGTGCCCCGCCGGCCGCCACTAGTACATATTAGCACCCTCCCACCACGCCTTTCCGTCTTTTCTCGCCCGTGCGTGGGAGTTGATTTATTATTGTTACTTTTATTCGCCTCGCCCGTCGCGTTTCTTTGTCACGTAAGTTTTCGTACTTTTATTGTATAGTAATAAATAGGTAGGAAAGCCCTTTCGTTTCTAGTTAGTGAGAAAGAAGGGAGACAATTAAAGAAACTAAGCTTTCTTTAATTGTTGGGATAATTATTGTCGGGGTTTAAGTACTAGTAATTAGGTTATCGGGTAAACGTGGGTGTGGGACGCATGTACATTAAGGACGCAACCTCGGAATCCCAATCCTGCTCCCGCGGTATCATCTCCGCCCCGACAAAAACGAGATACAACACTGGTGACCGTTTGGATTGTACATTGCCGCTCCCCGCTGTTGCGTTGCATCCGAAAAATCCAAAGAATTCAAAATTCGACCCCGCCGTAGCTGCGCCAAAGGGTACAAACGAGGTTATTATACCTTGAGAAAAAAGATGCCAATGGTAAGCCACACACCGCCAGACTTCACTCGATTTCCGTCGCGCTCCAGTTCTCCGAACGCCGCCACAGCCGTATGCCGCGCCTTAAGCTTTGACCAGATGATGTTGCCGCGACCGTCAAATATTACGCAATCGACAGCGGTACCCACGGTAAGCCTCCCGCCCCATAATCGGCCCTTGTCTAATTTCAGCACTCCCGCGCTGGACGGGACGGCACAGCCGCAAGCACCGCTCATTTCCGCAAATGCGGCGACGATTAATTCTCAAACTCCACGGCCTGTAAATCAAAACCTCCTTGCCGCCGCTGAAAATCGCCTCAACGCGCCGCCCGCATCGCAAATGCCGCCGCCGACCGCGCCGGCTCGAAGTAATAATGACCAAATTGTCGCCAGAACCAACTCTTCCGAATCCTTTATCAATATCGAACCACCTCAAGCCCCAGCCGCCACCCGTGCTTCAGTAAATGATCACCGCAGCAGCCTAGCTATCGCAAACGCCATCGAAGTCCGAAATTTTCGAATCGAAGCACGCGACGCGCTGGAACAACTCAACACCGCCGCCACGCGTATAACCAACAATGTCCCCACAGTACAAACCATCGATCAAATTATCGGTGCCGTCTCTGATCAATTCCAAGCCCAGCAATTACGCGTCCAACGGGAAATTCAAGAACAAACAAAAGCCACTAACGCGCGTTTCGCCGCCCTCGCTGAGCAAATGCAACAATTGATTTCCACAACCGCCGCCACGACGCACGCGCATAATCCGCCTACACCAAGACCGCCGCCGGTGTCCTCACGGTTTCACGGCGAGGAAACAAGAGATATTTATATCCCAAACGAAACTCTCCTTGAAACTGAACCGGCTCCAGTCTTTGGCAGGCTACCGAACCAAGTCAAACCAAAGGCACCATCGACGGATACCGTATATAATAACAAATTCGCCCACACGACGCGCCGACGAGGATTTACACCGTTCCGCGCTTCAAAGACGCCCACCACCCGCGGCAAACCAGTTTGGCTTCTCAGATTACCCACCCGAGGATTATTATGAACACCCGCACCCTCAGTACGACATGCCGCGCACGTCTCATCGTGAGGAAGATAGCCGCATCAAAACAATCGTCGACAATATGCACCCGCTGATAATCGACGGCGCCGCAACAAATAAACGCCTGTTACGCTTCTTCATCCGACTGGAAAATGAGTTCGGCTACGACACCTCCAATCACGTAAAGATGAGTGCCCTTCGCCGACTTACCCGGGATACGCCAAGCGATATGATCCAAGATATGACGCGGTAAGAAGACGCCAAACACTTGCTCATGTTCCAGTTGGCGCCTGATTGCAACCCGATGACTCTTAAACGCGAACTTGCGTCAATCACGCCAGAAGCTGGAGAGGAGCCTGCCGCATTCCTGAGTAAGGTAATGACTTATGTACAACTATTGTATCAGCATGAAGATCAAACTTTCCGGCACAAACAAGTAATTGATACCTTTTTGACCAAAATGCCTGTTTTCTATCAACTCACAATTGGCGAACAAGCAAAGGGTTTCACAAATGTTCAACAACTGGCCGACGCCGTAGCCAAAGCCCGTAGTGTCCTCAATGCAACTAAAGCCCAAATCGGAACCGCGGAACGACCCATTCTGGTAAATCAAGCTGATCAAGATGCACCACCACCGAAGTCGCCGCAACCATTTGACCGCCGTTTTGAACGCCGCCGCAGCATGGACCGCCCTCAAAATCGCTACCGCGAGCGCTCTCCCTCAATGGACCGTAGGATGCAAAATTCGGCGCCCCAACCCACTAAATTCGTCTCTTTTCAACCACAAGCGATTGAGCCACTGCCGCCGCCTCCGCCGCGCACGGAGATGCTTTTGGAACAATTAATTCAACGATACGACCGCGACTATGAAGAACGAAAATCTCGACAACACCCTGAAGAAACGATATCCAGCAATAGACAACAAAGCCCACGCCACTTATCTCAAAACAGGGAACCGTACGCAAATTGCTTTGACCGATCCGCCAGCAGAGACCGCGCACGTACGACGCAACCCACAGGTCTGTGGTGCGACGCCCACAAATCCCGCACCCACAACACTGAAGACTGCGTCTGGCTCAAACGGCAAAACGCTCAACAATCAGCCCGACTTGAACCAAACCGCCCAAATTACGCCGCCCAACCACGGCAAGTTGATTTTCCGAACAATTCAAAGGACGTCCGTGGACAACGCGATTGGCGACCCCGCCGCGGAGGACCGCCCCAACGAGGAGCGAACTACGCCCGCGGCGCGGGAAACCATTTCTATGAAGGTAACCCTATACAACGCCCAAATGATTTTGTTCAGAATACCTACGCCGTCTACCCGAACCATCAATTTCCGGCGCCGTGGGAACAACATATCCATTACAACGCGGTACCGGCCCCATACGTCACAACACCGACGGATTCATCGCACGCTAGCTCTCAATCTTCAGAATTGCAAATTACCCTACCCGCCCTTCCGGCACCAAATACCGCGACAATACCTGCGCTGGATACACGTGTTAACAATCAATCAACGTCAACGGCCAATATGGTTGTTCCATCCAAAGAAATCGCTTCCGCCCCGCCCATTGTTAGCCCGGCATTGTTTGTTGGAATGCAACGGGCCGCGCTTTTCAAGATCCCTGTCATATCCGTTCGTCCGTTTGCCAAATTGATAACCTCACGCCATCTTCCAAATCGTTTGTTCGCAAGTATGCTTCCACGAGAGCTTTCCAAATCCCAATCAAAATTGGAGCCGTCAAAGCACACACGCTCATCGACACAGGTGCCCAATGTTCCGTCCTCTCATCAGGGTTAGTCAAACGCGCTTTCGACAAGCAATTGCTTCAACTCCCGATTTGTGGAAAAATCAAAGTAGCCGATGGCGCCGTAGTCAAGGCTCACGGCCCGGTAGTGGTTACGATGGAATCCGCGTTCGGAGAGCACATGATCAAATGCGTAATCCTTGACGACGACGGAAACGATCAATTCATCATTGGAACCGATTTCCTCGTATCATCGGCACCCATTTTCTCGCGCACCCCGATATCCACGCCATTTTAAATTTCAAAGACAACTACATAGAAATTCAAGACGTTAAACTGCCGCTCAAGGTAATCGCCTCGATCCGCCCGCAAACGGAACTGTTTCTCAACGCCGCTAACGATAACGTTTTAGAAGAAATACCAGAGGATGAACGAGTAAGTTTTTACGATGATAAATCCGATATTTTTAGCCGACCCGAAGAAATCGAAGTTGAACAACCGATAGGGCAGGCTCAACCTAGTCCACACCAACCGCCCCCTCGGCGGCTGGAGGTTACCGAGCTTGCCGAACCAATTTTTCTGGTTGCCCAGGCTTCTGTTTCGATTTCACCGCACTGCCAACAATGGGTCAAAAGTAGCGTTTTTCCCACAACATCGGCGACAGTGCCCGACGTGATCGTACAACCACTCGCCACTGATAACGTTGCCGCAGAGCTTCCGGTCGAAACCGCAGTGGTCAACATCACCAACGGCCATTGTCCGCTCCTCTTCATCAACAATACGCCAAACAGTATCAAACTCCGACCAAATCAACTCATTGCGATGGCAAAGCACACGCTGGAGTATTCTGAAGCCCACGCCGACTGTCAGATAGCAACCGCTGCCGCCGACCGCGACCTAACCGACCACGAGCCGGCCGCAATGGACAAATCATTCCCCGGCAACACTGCACAACAAAAGCTGGAATACGCCCTGAACAAAATGACGGAAAAAACATACGTTTCCACCGCGCAAAAAGCAAAAGCCCTCAAGATGCTCCGACAGCACCCCGATGTTTTCAGCCTCCCCGGCGACAAGCCCACTATCACTAGCGAGTTGACCGTCAGCATCGACACCAGCACCGCAAAGCCCGTATCCCGCCATTATTACCGCGCCGCGATGGAGCAGAGACCGATTGTCCGTCGTCATATTCAAGAAATGCTCGAAAATGATTTTATTGAACCATCCCGCTCACCTTGGGCCGCACCGCTATTTTTGGTAAAGAAAAAAGACGGCTCTTGGCGACCTGTTGTTGACTACCGCGGAATAAATGACGTTACGCCGAGCGACAAATTTCCGATTCCGCGCATCGACGACTACCTGGACGCAATATGACACGCAAAATTCTTCACCACGCTCGACCTCAAAGCAGGGTATTGGCAAGTACCCCTCGACGCTGATTCCCGTGATAAAACAACCTTCATCTGGCAAGAAGGTTTGTTTGGATTCAAAGTTTTGCCCTTCCGCTTGAAGAACGCGCCCGCCGAGTTCCAACGCTTAATGGAGCGAATCCTCCGCCCGTATATCTGGAAAATCTGCCTCGTCTACATCGATGATATCATCATTTTCTCCAATTCGTTTGAAGAGCATTTGGAGCATTTACAAATCGTTTTCGATGCCCTCCGCGCCGCCAACCTTACGCTTCGACCCCTCAAATGCGAACTCCTGCCGCAGCAAGTCAAATTTTTGGGACATCTACTTAGCGCCCGCGGAATCGCCGCCGATCCCGAGAAAGTCAAAGCGATCGCCAAATACGAATTCCCAAAGACAAAAAAAGGTATGCAGAGTTTTTTAGGTCTCGTTCAATGGTGCAAGCGATTCATTCCGAATTTGGCGACCTTGTCGAGTCCTTTGTATGGACTTTTACGCAAAGATGCCCAATACTTCGCCACGAATGAACACCACGCCGCATTCAAAGGCATCAAGACAGCCCTTACGTCCTCGCCCTTTCTCCGCTACCCGGTTTACGATGGCAAAGCTCAATTCATTATTCAAACCGACGCTAGTACGACCGCCATCGGAGCAATTTTGTATCAGGAAAACGAAACCGATCAATGGGTCATCGCCTACAATAGCCGCGTACTCACCGATGCCGAAACCCGCTACAGTACAACTGAGCGTGAATGCCTCGCCATTGTCTACGGCTTCCAGATGTATCGCCACTATGTGTACGGCCAGAAAGTTATTGTCCGCACCGAACACAAGCCGCTCGAATGGCTCAAAGACGAGAAACACCGCAATTCACGACTCCAGCGCTTCGCAATCAGCCTACAAGATTACGATTACAAAGTGGAATATGTTAAAGGTAAGGATAACGCTTGCGCCGATTTTCTGTCTAGGAAAGATGACCGCGACAAATGCCCGATCCAGAACGCTGAAAACTTGACCGCAACGATTTTCCGTGAGCATTTTCACCCTGCTGGTGCAACTACGGAAACCGACTTAACGGTACCGGAAATACGCCCAGCAGTGGCTTCACTACCCACGGAAGTCAACGCCGAAATCAATGCCATCACCCGTGCAATGACAAGAAAGACCATCAGTCAACCCACACTCTCTAATTCAATGCCTAAGGATGCCAACCACGAACCGCCTCCGGCCGAGGTCATTACGATCGCCGCTCACGAAGAAGTTTTGAAAGCTCAAGCCGCGGACCCAGCCATAACAAAAGTCATCGCCTCCCTCAAAACGGATAACGCCGCCAAACAACCACCGATTTTCTTCCTCGAAGATCAAATTCTATACCGGCAACTTAAAGATGTCAAGCAATTAGTCGTACCCGCCTCCATGGTCGACCAAACTCTTCACCAATTCCACGGCGCAAAAATTTTGAACCATCAAGGGACAAATCGTACGCTAGCAGCCATTAAAGCTCACTTTTGGTGGCCCCGCATGGAAGAGGACGTTCGGGATTGGATCAAAACCTGTAAAATTTGCCAACTAACAACGCCGCGCACGTCACCGCCTCCGCCATTGTTGCCAATTCAACCCAAACACCCATTCGAAATAGTGGCAACCGACATCGTCAACATTTCGCCAGTAGGTGAGAAACGCCCCTATGTTATTGTTTTTCAGGATTACTTTACAAAATTCGTGTCCGCGCATCCGATACCAGATCAAAAAGCCTCAACAATAGTGGAATGTTTTATCAACAACGTCGTCCTCACGCACGGCAGCCCACTTGTACTCCTTTCTGATCAAGGTGGATGCTTTACGTCAAAACTCATGCAAGATATCTGCAAACTTCTCAAAATTAGAAAAGTTAAAACAACGGCGTACCACCCCCAGTGCAACGGAATGGTCGAACGTTTCAATCAAACATTGATCGCCCAACTCAAAAAGTACACCGCCGACGATCCAGACAATTGGGAGCGATACCTGCCCTACGCCGTGTTCGCTTACAACGCCACGCCGCATATGGCCACACGACATTCGCCGTTCAGTTTATTACGAGGATATGAACCGCGCATTACTTTCGACTACGACTGCGCCCGCCGCCTCACCTTGCCCTTGAACTACGATGCTTATCAACATATTCTAACGCAAGCCCAACTCAAGATGCACGAAAAGATTAAAGCTAACCTCGATGCCGCAGCCGCCGCCAGCAAAGAATATTTTGACCGCAAAGCTCGAAAACGCAACTTCGCCGTCAACGACTTAGTTCTTTTGACCAACACGCGCAAAGCCAACAAGATTCAACCCGACTTCATCGGGCCTTTCCTTATCACGGACGCCTCCCGCGCAGCCGAAAACGTCGTTACCATCGACTCACTCGACGCGCCCGGCCGCCCGCAGACCGTCTCCATAACACGTCTAAAACCGTTTGTCCCACGACCGGCAAAGAATGCATATGACAACGAAGAAGGTGGACCCCGCACGCCCCACACTTCTCGCCGGCAATAGTTCGCTTTGAAATTTTTCTTTTGTGATACGGCGCTCATCACGCCGCATTGTAAATAATCTTTATGTTTGTTTAATTTAGATCATGGCGACCTCGATAACGAGCAAGGATGCACGGCAATTTCAACACGTTTCTATTCAACCCGTCGTTTACTAGCCTTCAGCCGACTTTACAATATCACTTTACTTCCTGCCCCGGCTCCCACACTTTCGCAATAGGAGGGGGTTTCTTCTTTAATGATAGGTTCTGTTTGGTGCGAGGCCATTCGGTTTACTTCCGCCCGACCCTGGCCACTATCACTCTCATAAGACTAATTGGGAAAGGTCGATTTTACTCTCCATTAACATAGTGGTGTTTGTGTTGCTTTTCGTGATGATAGTGTTTGCATTTTCCTACTTTACACTTTCTTCACCTTTCAGCGGCTTATTCTTTTACTATTTCATTTCCATCTTTCGCTTCCATCAGCAATAGTCGCATTTTCCAGCCGCTCCCAAAAATTTTATTTTTTCAAAATGACGACGCCGTCGACCAGATCAACCTCCACAGCCGACGAGCCTCCGCCGTATCGTGAATCAATAAACATCAACGAACGATACATCCGCTGGGCCGAACAGCAGCCCCACCAGAACGATCTAAGTTTCGCCTGCGACGGTATTTTCTCATTTTATGCTTTTGCTGCTTATACTTGCATGCTTTTGCTTGGGACCCCATGGGTATCTCCCCCTCTCTAGTCTTGGGTCAGAGTTCCATGGTCAGCCACCGCGATCCGGTCATCGTCAAGTTGTGGCCTCCTCAGCCCACAACCGGCCGCTGCTTTGATTTCCGCATACCACAACTCTCGTTATCTTGCTATCGTAGCCCGATCCAGTTGTCCAAGTGCGCCCATCAAAGTGACATCGCCGCCCAAGCCAACGTGGCCTCAAAGCATGTGTCCTTCTAACAAATTGACAGCACCACAGCACCTCCCCCCCGGTTCACGTTTACATCATCCTTCAAACCCCATGTCGCTCATTCGACGTGGAGTCCCATGTGTCATTGATGAGTATCGCATTCGCTCTTGTTTAGAAAACAACGTCAAACGCCTAACTCGCGTCGCCGATTTGGAGTCGTGGTACATTTCAATGTACGCGCGACCCCCGAACGTCTTGCCGCCGCCGATATTCCTTTCACCCGGAAGTTTGGGGCAGGCCTTGGCCGCCCAACCCACACCAAACTTCCGTGGCTACACCCTGGTCGGCTTTGACACCGAATCAATTATGGCCGCCGATTTCAAACAGTTTCAATTCGCGCCAGCCGACCCCACGGCGTCTAGTTACCCCCGCTACGTTCAACTTGCGTTCCCCAATGGCATGATGTTCGTCTTCGAAACGTTCACCGCCACCCCGGAAGACTGGACCGCGCTTTTCGCCCTAGTCGACGGCGACCACACCATCGTAGTCTCTTTCGATGGAGCCGACGACTGGGCGGGAATCTACGTGCTTCTGGGCACTCAATTTCGAACCGACCGACAAAAGAAGAACAAAGATCCCGTCGTAAAAGCAATCCACTTCGACGCGTACCGCGTCATTCGCAACATCGACATATCCCCGTCATTGTACGAGTTGGCACGACGGATCAGTTTCTTTCCGGAAAAACGCACGCTCAAAGCCACTGTTTCCGCAATGTGGGCGCTGGACATGTCAAAGCTCACTTTACGCTTTCCCGGAGCTCTACGCTTTTTCAACAACCCAACAACGTCGTTCCTACAATCCGACGTCCTGGCCTACGCGGCCCTCGACGCCTATTATCCGCTGCTATTGTTCTTGGCATTTGGTCGTTACGGCTTCATCCCCGAGGTCTACAACGCTCCCGCATTGTTTCCTCAGGACTCGTTGGACGCCGCCGAAATCGACCATCTCGCCGAGTACGTCATCGCCAACTTTCACAACGTCGCGCTGTCGGATGTCCTGCCTCCCAACTACACCAACCGGATATACCCGACGACATCGCAAGTGGCCTTACCCGCAATCATGCGAGATGAAGTTCTTTTGGCTTATAAATTTTTTATGTATGATTGCACATCGTCCGACCACGGTCGGTCTTTCTATTTAGGAACGGTTCCCAACGGCTTCCGGGACGTCAGACCCTTGACGCGAACAACTCACCCGAAGCTTCTCCCCGTTCCAAAAGTGCCGAAGAAAAAGAAAAAGAAACAGAAGGACGAATGGAACAAGTCACCAGACGTCTCCGACGACGAAGATCCAGCTCTCAAACCACAATCTGTGTTCGATGATCCCAAACGTCTTCAAGCAGCCGTCACGTCGGCTATGAAAAGCAATCTCATCCATCGGATCATTGAGCTGCTCAACTTTCCGCTTTCACCGATATACAAGTTGGCCGTCCGTGATCGTATGCCATACAACGACCCCAACTTACCGCCGCTACCTCACGAAGTTGACGATCTTTGGACCGAACACGTAGCCGCCGACCAACCTCTACGCGAGCGCACTTATAACGGTACCCATTATCGTTATCACCCTTCAACCATCCTTAACTTTTTACAGGTTGACGGAGAGTGGTTCCGAAAGCTAACGTCTTTTATGCCGTTAGCCGCGTTCCTAGCTTCACCATGTTCCGCCGTGGAATACGCCTTCGTCAAGGACGTCCTCCTCCGCCACGCTCAATCGATGACGCCAGACATCCGCGCCGCATTTTACGAGTGCATGTGGTACCGCAGCGACGGCAACCCCAATTCGCTTCTCACGAATTGGATGAACCGCATCCCGGAAGGCGAGCCCAGTTTTTCTACCGACCCAGGCACGTACATTTGCAATCGCTTTGCGTTACGCCCGATTGTGTTCAACGAAGACTTCCATATGGAAACATCGGTCGAAGAAGTTGAAATCGACAAAAATGACTATACGGCCAATCCACACAGCCGTTTCCATTTTTATTCAACGTTCATTGCGCTCATCGACTATCAAAACCGTTTTTCGTTCCCCGCGCCGGTGTATGCCTACCCCATGCCGACTACGGCTTCGGTGCAAACGCTCACCGCCGAGGAACTTCTCGACCGCCCTATCGACGTCGAAGTTGAACCCGCCGACGACGAACTACTCGAAACGCCAATCTTCGACCTCAACATAGCGAAGCTGCCGCCGTCAACAGACGTGTCGGCCCTTCCTATGGTACCCGCGCCTTCCGATATAACCGCAACCGCCACGCAAATCAACGATTTCTTAAAATTGATGCTCGATGAAATTTCCAACATCGCACCGGCTCCAATGGACGAGTCTACACCCGTCTAACCCGCCGCGATTGACTCCGAGACGTTGACATCAGATCAAATGTTGACCGACATACCCGAAGAAGGCACGGTGGATCAATCCACGTCTATGGACGTCGCCTCTAGGGAACCAGCCGCTACGACAATCACCACGGCACCCGCCGTGGATCCACGAATATATTTGGCGACGCCGGCAGTTTTGCCCGGACCTCCGCTCATTGCTACTGTTGCCGCGGCCAGGTATAGTGCTCCCGTACGTTTTTCTCAACAGTTTATTTCAGCCACTCAGTGGGACGCCTTGGCCGCAGCCCTGGCCGCGTATCATTTTTGGCCACCGCCCCCCGGTATGCTGTTTCCCGAACATCAGTGGAAAGATTTCCCCGAAGCGTTGAAAGAACAAATACAACAAATTTTGTTGCCGCCACCGACGTTGATTGCCCCGGCCCCGCAAGTAGCTCAAATGGCTCCCGCGACGGCCCAACCCGTCGTGCACCCACCGGCTCCGTTACCGCCGCCGGTCACATCGCAACCGCAACCAATTCCGCAACCGCCTCAACCAGCGATTCTAGCGCCGCTGACGGCGCCTGTGGATGTCCAAACCCCACAGGCTTCCAGCACGTCCGTGCCGGCTCTAGATCGCTACTGTAATCCTATCCGACGACCCGGCCGGTATGAACACTCAATTAAACGAAAACAACAGCTCCAGGATGAATCATCGTACCGCAAATCTCACAAAACAAGAACAACGGACGAACCGAGTACCCGGCGTATGCCGCCACCCAGCACTTCGCGTGCTGAGCGCGGCCGAACGCCCAGCGAACGCACCACTCGACGCCGCGAACAACGCGATAAACAGAGAGCCCGCGAAGAAGCTGAACGCTCTTCGCACGCCACGTCAACGCCGAAACCCAAGCGCGATTCCTCCAAAACAGCAGCGTCGGCAACAAAACCGCCGCCTGCTCACAAACCCGACAGCCATCGTTCACGCCACGAGTCTCACTCTCGTGATGACCGCCACCGTAAAGAGACGAAACAAACTCCACCAACCAGCAGGGAAAGCCGCCAACACGAACGCCGCGATGACGCACTGCCGCATCGTACGCAAAGCGAACAAACCCGTAAGGTGCACACGACGGGATTTTACGAAGAACACTATCGCCACGGTTTCCGCCGTTCACCATCGAAACTAACAGACTACATTAGCCCATTACACCGAGAGGCCGAAATCCAGCGCCGCCTGGAAGCCCTAAAAAATCCGCCGAAAGATGAATTCAAAGCTCCGCTTCCACCGCCTCCTATGGACGTGGAACCCGCAACACCCTCGACTACGCCTACGGTAACTTCGCAGCCGCCTACGGCGCCGACAACCGCCATATCGACCACGGTAACCCACCCCACGTCGCTGCCGCCTACGGCCCCGACGTCGGCTCCGGTTACTGCGTTCAAACAGCCGCAAATGATCATCGCCACTAAACCGGTTCTTGGAGCTCCGTTGCCACCAAGTTCCGCACCAGCCATTAAGCCCCGGTTGCCTAGCGAGGCTACACACTTACCGAATTACACGCGATTCCGAACCACCGATCAGCCGCATTGCGTTACGATTGTCACACCGGGCTACCCGCCACATATTGACCCGGCCGTCGAATTTTTCTCACCACGCACCCTGCACGAAATGGTGCTGATCAATTTTTTCGGGCGCCTTCGCATTCGTATCGTCATGCCCGTGCACATACGCGCCACGAACGCTTCGCTGGCGCTGTACCAATATTTCAGCGATCATTATCGCCCCGCATACGTAGAACAACAACGCCCCCCATCTCGCACGCCGTCGCCACGGTGATATTGAAATGGGTCGCCAATCTCTGGGCAGAGGAGCTCGGCGTCGTTGACGCCGTTCACACCGCCCACTTGACCCTTTTCCTATACGAAGCCCGCAGCCTGGATAATCCTTCGTGCCTGCTCCAAGCCTACAACACCGCTGTCGGACTCATCGACAGCTGGATGGCTCACCCGAGCTACGCACCGTTTCCACAGCCGCCCGAAATCGCCGACATCCGGAAAATTTATTTGCAATACCACAGTGAGACCAATCGCCCCGCGCCCCTGCTGCGTCGGCACGACTTTTCTGCCTGGTGGAATCTTTTGCCACCGCGACCGTTGCCGCCAACAGGGACGCCGTCTGACAGACCGTCGCTCATTGATACTCAGTTGCCAGCACCAGGCGTGAACCCGCTCTCGCCGCTTCAAGCTCAAACGTCAACCTCATCGTCACGCCGCTGGGATACCTCTGACTACGGTCGATCCCGCTATTCCCGTAACACCCGTTTTGATGGTCACGACGACCCGTACGATCCCCACGGCTACCACAACGATCACTACCGACGAAATGAACGCGACCGCCGCGATCCTCCACGAAATCACCGCTCCGCATCCGATACTCGCTACCGCCGCCGCCATTGAACAAGAGCTTTTTGTACAGTAACACTGTTTTTTCTTCGTTTTTGTGTGTCTTAACCTAATTTTTTTCATCCGGTTGTTTTATTTCTAATCTCGTTTTGCTTTATACTTTTGTACTAGTTTCCAGCGCACGTGCAGCCGACGCTGCAAACACACAGTAAGTTGACCGCCGGTGGCCCGCTACACGCCCCCACTTGCCCCGTTTTGTCCGTACACTTCGCCGCTGGGCTCATGGTCGCCGCCTCAAAAATCGGCTCAAACTACCCCAACAACTCCGCCGGCCCCGCTGTGTGACGCCGAAGAATTCTTCGGCAACCCCGGTGACGGCCTGTAGTGGCGGAGCCCTTCCCCTTGCATGATTTTCGGTCTTTCTTGACGATCGCTTAGGGCGATCTACTGCAAGGGGGGAGGGGTGTTGTAGTGTGTTTTCTGCCGATTTTTCATTGTTTTGTCAAAATACGTCACAGGCCCGCAGGTGGCAAGTGGAGAGAGCAACGCGGACCACCAGTGGCCATCTTACTGTAGCGCACGTCGGTACGCGTGCGCTGGTCTCTCTCTTCACTTATCATTCAACATATATTTTTGTGTGCGTTATATTTTTTCTCTACTAGTTGTATGCCCCGCCGGCCGCCACTAGTACATATTAGCACCCTCCCACCGCGCCTTTCCGTCTTTTCTCGCCCGTGCGTGGGAGTTGATTTATTATTGTTACTTTTATTCGCCTCGCCCGTCGTGTTTCTTTGTCACGTAAGTTTTCGTACTTTTATTGTATAGTAATAAATAGGTAGGAAAGCCCTTTCGTTTCTAGTTAGTGAGAAAGAAGGGAGACAATTAAAGAAACTAAGCTTTCTTTAATTGTTGGGATAATTATTGTCGGGGTTTAAGTACTAGTAATTAGGTTATCGGGTAAACGTGGGCGTGGGACGCACGTACATTAAGGACGCAACCTCGGAATCCCAATCCTGCTCCCGCGGTATCATCTCCGCCCCGACAAAAACGAGATACAACACACCCACCAACAAAAATGATGTTATATTTCAAAAAAACGGGTAACTAATATTAGATAGCCCTCGAATGTCTAACTCTTATTTTCCTGATACATCATTTTTATTTGTAGAGATTGTCATTCTAATCATTAGCTGTTGTGTCATAAAAACAGATAGGATGCAATAAAAAATTATAAATCAGTTCGAGTAAAACTGGCGATATTTGATAAATTTGGATTCAAAATTTGAAATCATACCTGGACAGACTTGAACCTCTTCAATGTGGAAAAAACCTATTTTCGAGAATATTAAAAATTATCCCAAAAAAAGTCTCGATTTTACCCGGTCCTGAGGATTTGTTGTGTATATTGAGGACATTTCACTTTATTCAGTGGAAAATATGCACATAACAAATGTCAAAGTAGAAGAAAGTGAAAGTCAGGCATAATGCCAATCGAAATCATAGAAACCAGAAAAATCTCACTGGCAATTATAACCGCAGCTGCCCTGTTGGCGGCACCATTTGTCTCCCCTGCATCTTTCGGTGACCATGCGACCATTTGTACAACGTAAAAAATCGTGGCGGGAACAAACGCCACAACCTTCTCTGTACTTTGATGGGTGGTCGGCCGCCCCATACTGGAGTGTGTATTGACAATCGGCTCGGAGCACGCCTATGGTCCACATTGACAAAAGTATGAAAGCAAAAGTCGAAAAAACGAATAGTTTGCGAAAAATCGATTCCGATTGCATGACAATCCGATTTATGTAAGATGGCACTGAAAAGTAAAATTTTCAAACATACCAATTTTCGTATCCATACTTGATTTATTATAGATGCAATGAGGTTTCCATAATTTGGAGTACAGCTTGACCTGCAACGTCGATCATTTCAAATGAAATTAAATACAATTTCAGATTTCCAATACAGGAGAAGATTCCATCCTTCTTCGAACATTTGATAATTTTGGGTTTTTTGGCCTAGTACGTCACTACAAAAAGAGAATTTCCGTACTGCAATTTGGATGACAATGTTTATAAGTGCTTGTTTATGCGACTTTCGTTGTTATCAGTCGTTATGATCAAAATTTTTCGACTTGGTAACTACTGTTTAGCTTCACTAAAAAACTTCAAAAATTTCAGTGTCGTTCAAAATCGATGAAACCCGACCAAAATAAAATTGGCGTCACAAAATTGGCACTGATTTTTATCACATTGCTTTGAAAAACAAACTTTTTGAAGATGGAAAGTAACCCTGTGCTTTACTGAAGATTTTTCACATAATGAGCAGAAAATACTCAGTTGGGCATGAAGACATCTACGTGGTTTAGGTCTAAAACAGCGGTTTCTAAAACAGCGTTCCCTAAAACAACGTTTCCTAAAACAGCGTTTCCTAAAACAGCGGATTCCTAAAACAGCGTTTCCTAAAACAGCGGATTCCTAAAACAGCGTTTCCTAAAACAGCGGATTCCTAAAACAGCATTTCCTGAAACAGCGTTTTCCTAAAACAGCGTTTCCTAAAACAGCGTTTCCTAAAACAGCGTTTTCCTAAAACAGTGGTTCCTAGTATATGATATATGGGCACAATTTGTCATTCAGTTTCTTTACACTAAGTTCTTTTGTTGAAAAAGTTCTCAAGATCAAGATCTTAAGATCAAAAGAAAAGATTAGTTCTTTTGTTGAAAAAGTTTATTTTGCTCAGATCGTGCTTTTATAAATGAAGAGTGTCTGTTTTTGTTACATAATAAACGAACATTGACTAACCATTAACTTAGTAAATATGTAGTCATTGGCCTATATCCACTATCTTTGCAATTGTTCTCCAATGACGTGTCTTATCCGTATGCAAATGCATGTGGGTTTGATCATTGCGAAATTCGCTATTTTTCATTAAAAATGGAAAAAGTGTCAATTGACGCGAAGCAAAATTTTAGTAGCTTTTTATTTTTTTGGGCAAAAAATGCAGATTTTTGTAGACTTTTGAAAGAAAACTGTTTTTTCAAATGCAAACGTTTGTAGATGCTTGAACGTTTAAAATAAACACCAAAACAGCTATGTGCATGGTTTTCGGCGCAAAATGAGAGCGCATAACGATAACATTCAATTTTGTACTACAACGATTCGGCGCAAAATGAGAAAACAATAACATTCAATTTTTTATTACAACAATTCGGCGCAAAATGAGAGCACATAACAATAACATTCAATGTTTTACTACAATATTCTTTTATTCAAGGAAAACGCAGTTTTAGGAATCTGCTGTTTTAGGAAACGCTGTTTTAGGAATCCGCTGTTTTAGGAAACGCTGTTTTAGGAATCCGCTGTTTTAGGAAACGTTGTTTTAGGAATCCGCTGTTTTAGGAACCGCTGTTTTAGGAATCCGCTGTTTTGGGAAACACTGTTTTAGGAAACGCTCTTTTAGGAAACGCTGTTTTAGGAAACGCTGTTTTAGGAATATACCATCTGCGTTTTATGGAATCTTCAATGCAGAAAAGTGCAGCTTGATTATGAGCACCGTTAAAAAATCATAATATCCTCAACGTGCCACATATAGAATAGTAAAATAATAAAAGTTCAGTAAATGCATTGTTCTGAATTTGAAATTTTCTTATTTACATTTTATTGACAAGATCTTGACATTTTCGCCCTGTACATAGTTTGTAGGCATTTTCATCTACGACTTGCGGTAACTTGCAGGTAAAACTTGTTAACGAGTAAATTTGCCTTGTTTCTTCCACATTCCACGAATTCATAATAGAGTTCATTGATCTCTAAAAATTTGTAAACAAGCAGCCAAAAATATCGTCTTAATTTTTTTAATCAATTTGTGAACAATTGAATAAAAGAATTGAGATGATTTTACAGCCTCCAACTTTGATATAATATAGGTGAAAATTTGACTTTTGAAATCATACACACCCATCACAAATTGCAATAATCAACAACCACAATGATTTTCTTAAAACACAAGTTGATCCCACTTTATTTTTCTAAAATCAAGTTCAACTTAAAGTCCGTCAGTTCTTGATATCATGTGTGTAACTACAAGTAATGCTTGTCAATCAGTACCTTGATCAGTGTAAGATACGAGAAATTCTCCATAGCTTCAAAAATACAAGAGAATTAGCAGAACAAAGCAGACACAACGTGCATGCACTGCAGTATTGACTTATCTTCATTGTTTCACCTGCACAGCTCTTTCCGATTCCTGTGCATACATAAAATTCAAACTTCCCACCTTAAATTAAAATGCAATATATTACTTGTAAATTCAACAGTATCCATTTCAGGAAAAACTCATCCAGATTCTTATCTCACCTATCCGATGATTACCTTATTCAATACTCATTGTTCAGAGGCCCTGCACATAAAAACTCGTTTATAATGCATGTCCTGATAGCACCACCCCATCCAGCTAGGATATGTGCTATGAGCTCTGAAAATTCATTAGTTAATTAATAGGACAATTTTTGAAACGAATTTCGAAATGTTGTTTGTGATTAGTTCTAGCAAGAATTAATTGTCAGTCATTATTGGCCTTTCAATCGCATAAAAATCGCTTAAAATCACATAAAACTTTCTCACAATCGCTTAAAATCGCATAAAAATACAGGAACTAATTGCTAATTTGATACTTCGATCTTAAACAAGACGAATTCATGGGTAGAAACAAGATGGGACTGTGCAGTCTATCACTCTCAGCAAATAGGACAAGTGATACAATTCTGTTGATCTTCAGTCTAGCCTATTGTCACGTGCCGACGAATTTCGTTGAACATCACGTGATTCACATCACAATTTTTCATTATGTTTTTCGTTACGTTTTGTGTTACAGTAATTTGCATCAATTTTGCGTTTCGTTTTTATAAATTTCACATGCACTTTATGTGTGTACTTTTTATGTTTCGTTTCTGTTTCATTTGTGCACATGTTATTTCCGTTTCGATTTATTATTTTCTATCACACACATAGACTAGGGTACGTACCTGCTAGTCAAGAATTTCCGTTAGAGATAAGCTCTCCGGGCTCATCGCTGTAATTGGAGCACAACGTGCACCTCTTATCAGTAAAAACTAGCGACGTTTCACAACCTGGAACGACTAGTTTGAAATTCTCACTAGTGACGTTCCTACGTTAAGCATGGAGAGTGAAAACTCGCCCCAATGCTTAACATTGTGAACTGGAAAATGTCTATGTGACCATAGGCATCTTCTGCAACGATTCCCGGGGCAGAATTTAGCTTGGGGGAGTGTTAACTCCGCCCAAGGCATACTGTAGTTTATGGAGCCCTTTAAAAGGGCATGTTCTGTTAGTTTGTCACTCTTTATTGGGCCTAACTGGTGTTGCATCTTTTTAGCCTTGCATCTCGCGTTTTGCCATTGTCGACCTCTATTATATTTTATATTGTCAACTGCATTCGCCACTCCTCGAATAAAATCTGCATATTCTCGCCTCCGGCCTCCTTATACGTTACCACTACAGTAACCCGACCATAGGAACCCATCCCCGTCACCGTTGATCGAAGAACCCCATCGCCCTTGCCGAGGAAACGTTTGTTACCGCCGCCTGCCGATCCGCAGCCGCATTACCCTACACCGAATCGCCCGGATTCCCGTACCCGCTCGTTGCCATCCGTAGGACCCACACTTTGACCCCCGAACCTGTCGCCCAGTGCCGAGTAGTTTGAGAAGAGGTTTAGTAAGTCTTCTCAGGGGTTATTATTGTTGAGGGTATATTTGTGGGAGTCTCCCCTTAAGCTAGTTTTCCCTGAGAAGTACCCTCAGTTGAGAAAGCCCTCAGACCCTTAAGGTCAGGGCCAATAAGGGGATTTAGGTTAACAATCCGGTCCCCTACAGTACGCCATTCTGCGAATGGCACGGTCCCTCATTCTCAGTGGATGAGGACTAAGGATTGGCACCCCTGACCCGGCCGCATTGTCCATTATTCTACAGCAGAACCCTAGGACAAGGCGGAGGTACATCATAGGGTTACCTGTGGTAGTACCAGCTGGGTTAGGTTCCTGAAACAGATAACCATAAGGGAGCCACCCCACGGGGTCACTGCATGTCCCTTGCAGTGTCATGGCCGTATTGCCTATGGAATATGGTATGGGGTTTCCCATCAATGTGACTGATCACCAATTCGTTTAATGTGACATGGCTCCCAATCTGTTTAATGTGACACTATCAAGACTCCTGGGGCACAACATCAAAACTTCCAACCAGCAAGTAATACTGAGGATAGTCAGGAGAAGGGGTTCTCCATGTGAATTTGCACTTCCCTGGCCCTAACCGGCGTTCTCTCTGCTGCAGTAATCCAATAATTCTTTAGAATGGTAGGGCTTGTTGTAAACTGCGAAATCCCAGAGAAATAACAATTCAAGAATACAATTGGCCTTCAGCCTGTCTTCTTCAGCAGTAAACTAGGAAGTACAACTGCCCCAAATTTGGAAAATTTCTTGGTTCTCCTCCTTGGTGTCAATTTTGGCCGGCGTGTTCCCAATACAGCGAAACCCACAACAGCGAAACTCAAAATAGCGAAAATCAAAACAGCAAAGTCTCAAAACAGCGATTCTCAATAAAGCGAAATCTCAAGATAGCGATTCTCAAAACAGCGAGGTATTGAAACAGCAATTCTCAAAAGAACGAATTTCAAAACAGCAAATAGTAAAAAGCTCTATGCATTAAGCCGGGTATATACTTACCCGTATGCACGTGCGCCGCCGATTTTTGAGCGGGCCCCGCAATTCGCGACCCGGAAATTGAATGCACAATCGTGCACCACATTGCGGGTGCTGGGCGAAAAATTTGGGGGACCCAATAATGTTGCACGTGCGGGCAAGTAGAAACCATTTCTACTTTTTCCACATCTGTAATTCATGCGGATCAGGAACCACCGCTGCAGTACAGTAAAGTATGGTTTTTTGCCCATGGCGCACGATTGAACTTCATTTTCGAGCCCCCCCCCCCCCCCTCCCCCCATTGGCGCGATGCGATCGCATGCGAATATTTTTAGCTTGTTTCTGAAACAGGGGGGGAAACTTTGGACTGTTTCCCAAGTTGGGAAAAACATTTTCGGATGCGCGGTAGAAAATTCAAAAAATATTACGCGTGGAAAATACATGGCTACTGTGCCTGGCGCGTTTTAAAACGCAATGTCATACGTTCGGGGGAGGGGGACGGGGTGTTTTGAGGAAAAAAATTTCGAAATGAGGAAAAAAATTTTGGGTATGGCTCTCATTGAGGAAAAAATTTTGGGGAATTCAAAACCGAAAAGATGCGTTTTGGTGGACTTAAAAGGGTCAAAATCTCAAAATTTTCTGGCACTTTGCGCCCGATCATGGGTATAATCTTAACTAGTTTCTATCAGGCCCGGCCGTTAGCATATCATACTTGTAAACTATCGTTTTTCGCTCATGGCCCACGATTGTACTTGATTTTCCAGCCCTCCCTCACACCCGTACGCGTACGGTTAAGTACATTCAAATGGGGCCCGGAATGAGGCCGCATGCACATTTTTGGCTGAAGTATATTTTGACAACCCGCATTTTGGCCGTACATTGGCAGGTCGCAAAACTGCTCCGCACGTGCATACGGGTAAGTATATACCCGGCTTCAGAGTAAACGCACACATCATTTTTATGATGAATATGCAAATCTGGTTTACTAAAATCGTTTTTGCTAGTTGAAATGTCTATTTGCATTTGGTCGTCTAAGTTTTACATACTTTTGTGCTGCAGTTGCTGTAGATATGCAGGAGCGGACCATTCCAAAACCGCGAAAAAATATCCGGCAGAGAAACGTTTTTGCGGAACGTTTGGAAAAACGAAAACAAAAAATTATCATAAGAATTTCTGATTAAGGGTATTTGGAGTGGAGCTTAATTGCCAAAAAATTGAATTAATCAAATACATGAAACAGAAATGAAATAAGCAAATAAGATGAAATAAATGAAATAATTAAGCAGTAAAGGCAGAAGAAAAAACAAATAATAAGGAAACGAGAAGTAAAATAAGGTAGTAAAAGGTAGGTAAAAATAGAACGAAAGTGCAAACCTGAAAAAATTCAACAAAAAGAACAAAACGTGACTCAAAATAGGAAGAATATAAAAAGAAATAAGTCGATCAAAAGGAAAGACAAAAATCATGCATGTAGTTATGTTAATAATAAACAAACCAGAATAAAAGACTGTAATGTCATGAAATCACAGCCAAAATGTTAGAAATCTGGCGATTGATGCCAAATGTGCGACAACCAGAATCCGCCAGGTCGAAATGGAGGACCAATTAGGCCATGCACCAAACCGGCTAGCCGCCCAGTCATCATTCTTCCATTCTATGGAAAAACTTTTTGAAAATTCACTATTTTAGGAATTTGTTCTGAGACTTCGCTGTTTTGAGAATCGTTGTTTTGAAACCTCGTTCTCTTGAGAATCGCTTTATGGAGACATCACTGTTTTGGGACATCGCTCTATTGAGACTTCGCCGTAAGGAGAATCACTGTTTTGAGATTTCGCTGTATTGAGAATCGCTGTTTTGAGTCCCGGTATTTTGAGTTTCGCTGTTGTGTGTTTCGCTGAATAGGGGTGAAATCATCAACATTAGAATCACTCTCCTAGTTCAATAGTAGACACATCACTTGATCATTCTACTTTATTTGATGAAAAATACACTATCAAAAAATACACTTTCACTACAGCCATCAAACTATCAATGGGTGTCTCAGTATAGCCAACTGCCGCTTAGTGACTATCTCAATACAGCCACTGTCTTGTGTTGTATTGCGTGCTCGTATGCCCTCGGCTACCTATCTGCGGTTCTTGGGAGATCCAATCTGGTACGGCCCAATTGGCTAACCTGGTACTAATTACAATCCTACTGCTGTTAACTGAGACTTGATGTACGAATATATTTATTTTGAGCAAACGAAAAGTGTAGTAGAATACAACAGTGAAAGTAAGTGAGAAACGAATATGCAAAGTGCCAAAATACGTGAACACAAACGCCTGAGTCCTCCCTGCTTCCCTGATCCTTCTATTCGTCCCTGTGCACTTAGCCACAGGGACTTCAGGATATCTTAGTCCACGGCCTAAGCTGAAACTTGTCGAAAATATGAAAACAATCTACCTGACTCCAGGACAACAACTCACTAATTTCTTTGACCAAAATCGAGCGTCGAAACTCCTCAGCCCGCGTAAGTTCTCAAGACTGATCGGCGACGCGAAACCAAAATACACAGTAAACGAAAACGTTCCTCTCTGAGTCACCGTGAATATTCACCAAGCGTCCAATCCTCCGGATAGGACGATGATTATATGCAAAAGGAGACAATTCTCCGACGATAATAAAAAACGAGCAAAAATAATAAGAATGAATAAATACACTGCAATGCACCTAACATCAACTTGCAAGTAGCATGCAAAACTTTTGCGCCCACCATTTATTTATTTTAGACCAAAAATATGTGTGACACAAACTGTTTTATCAGTTTGTTTACTTAATGATAAATGGGAACACTTTAACAACAAAGAGACTTTAGGAAATGAAAATGAGGTAATTAGAGGACCAAAGGTCAGAGGAATTGACCCTCTAACATCCCTCCCCCCCAAAGGCAAGACTTTTTCCGCCAGTGAAGGGAAAAGTCAGGAGGTCCCCAAAGGGCCCCAGAATCAACGTTGCCGACGACCTGCGACTCCAAACGTTCAAAAAACGACGCTATGCGCCATTGATGCAATAAAACCAATAAAAAATAAAACGCCCGTTTTGAACGGTATCATTACAACTATGGGGCCAATGGCGCCGGATGCTACCCCGGCGTGAAAAAATTCGCCAATAAAATGCCCAGTGGGCTGGTTGACCGGAATGAAAAGAATAAAAAAGTTTGAACGAATAGCCTTCGCCACACTCGGGCTGAATTTGACAAAATAAAATATAAAAATCGTTTGATCGGCAGCGACACCCGCAGTGCCCATTTTAGGTAGTGGGCTGCTCCCCACTGCCATCGATGTGTTTGGTATCGGCGGCTCCTCCATCACCGATTGTCGCCTACGTCTCCATCCTCTCCCGAGGGAGGGTTGATAAATGTGGAGAGCCCGCAAGACTTTTGAATTTTCCACCGCCGCTGCTCCCCTGGCCCCATGGCCCGACACTGCCCCCCCCCCAACGCCTTTGGTATTATCTGCCCCCAGGGAGAAAGGATGCCCAAAGACCAAATGCTCTGGGCCTTTGGTTGTCTAGATTTTGAACCAAAAATATTTATGGTATTTGTTGTTAAAGTGAATCTGCCTCATTAAAAGGTAAACTTAAACCCATAACACGGTCTGTGACACAAAAAAAAATTTTGATGTGAAAATATGTTTTGGAAAAAAGATAAAGAAAAATATAGAAATGGTAGCGTGAAGCTGCCTGCACCCTGCACGATGTTAGTTGGTGACTACTTTTGGAAAGGAAAAAGAATAATCAAAATTTACGAAAATACAAGGATTGGATGATAATTTACAGATTCACCGAAAAAGAAATACAAGGTATCTTTGTACAGATTCGAATAAAACGGAAGGCAGACAAGAAAATAAACGAAACAAATTACTGAGATTAGCAGGAGAGGCAATTTTAAGGCATAATGAGAGTGGCACAACTGGTTTTCATTTTGTAATACTGACGCTCGAAAAGAAAAATAAGTGACTTTTGAAATATCGGAAGAAATTACACAATGAGATAGTTACTTTTATGGTGACCTCACGAAGTGCGGGGTCATTTTTAACAAAAATTTACTTCTGTTTGTGACCACTGTGGTCCCGCTCAGGCTGACCAATACAGGGTTCTCTTTTCAATGGCGATATGTAATTGGGATTTCCCGTCGACGGCGGTCTTTGGGGCGGTTGCATACCCATCGAAGTCCCAGGAATGTCCATTCTCTCCTCGCTTAGTACATTACGAATCGGCGGGATTATCGTAGGTGTTGAGGTGGGCTCAGGTGCACGTGTTCAGCTTCCGGCGTCAGTGCGCAGGCGGTTGGATGCGGCGAAAAGTGGCGAAAAGAATTGATAAATTTGCATAGGTTATTTCTGCCACTGTTTCGCGGTTTTTCTGTTTGTTAGTCAGTGTTAGATTTATTTGTTTTTATGGAGCGACGCCCCCATCGCCTTTCTACAATATTTTTGTTTATTATTGTTATTTTGGCGTCGCCACTAGCTACCCAATACAACTTGAACCCGTAAGTGTATTGTTCTGTGAGCGTAGGGGAAGGAGTCTATAAGGTCAGGATTTTAGACTTGGGTAGGAACTCCTGAGGTACGTGCCAAGGTGTTCTGCCTGAGGTTTAGTGAAAGTTCTGGCGAGTATCTGGTGAAACGTCTGGGAGAGTTTTGGTGTTGTTGTTGTTGTTGTTAGCCTGTGGTCAGAACTGTTGCATAGTGTTGACCCCACAGCTGCCTAACATAGGTGGCGGCATTTGGAGGCCGGGCGGAACCAAGAATTAGTGGTAATATTGCGGTTGATCCGGCTGAAATTGCATGACTGGGAATTGCGGCAATTGAAAATGCGGCGGCGGAGGTACCATCGTATTTGGCAATATCTAGCCTGAAAAAAGAAGGCTACTCAAACAATCAACTCCTACCATAGGCAATCCCCCATAGTTCGGGGGCATATATGGTAATTGTTGTTGCTGCGCCTGCATCATTGCATTCGGATCGGACATGGATACTCCTTGTTGAGTCGTTTCATTGGCTCTAGGCCTATCCAGTAAAGCTGCTCGACTGGAGTAGGACACATCCAATGTATCATCGTGTTGGTAGTAGCCCAGTGTCCTCTTTCTACTTCGTGACTTTCTGCTCCCTTTGCGTTCTTTCGATTCTCTCTTTTCTTTTTCTCTTCTTTTGTACTTTTTTCAATTTCTTTACACCAACTTTCTTCTTTGTTCTCTCTTCGTTTCTTTTCTCTGGACATAGATTTTTCGTGGCGACTTTCGTCTTGATGCCGACTTTCATGTTTCCTTTTCCTTTCTTTCTCTGGTGTCGCCGATTTCTCTCTCTTTCGCACATCGCTATCTTTTCTAGTCCAATGTTGAGATACCCTACTGGCCGCAGACCAATCTTGGGCGTGCTTAACTCAGTATCGGATTTTCTTTTTCAAACTTTTTTCGACTTCCAAAATATCGTGAGCTTTCTTTCGATCAATCACCTCCCAAAAGCATATGCAGGGATTGGTGTTGTCGGTTTCTTTCTTCCATACTCGAATGTTCGCATATATCGGTTCCGGGTCTTTCTTATCCTGCAGGACAGCCTTAGCAATCGTATACCCAAATCCTGCTGCCTTCGACTGGCAAGAGGCGTATAACGTATGAAAATTACTACCTGCTCCTTCTTGTCTGGCATTAAATTTGCGGCGTAGTTTCATAGTAATGTAAGCGTGAGCCTGATAATGGAATCCGGCGAAATTCTGTGGAATTCTGCCCAACCGCGACAATTTCATGAATAAACAGGCGCAGGCCCATACCGCGGCTTCGTACACTTTCCACGGAGGCCGAGTTGTAGTCCATTCCACCAGTCGAAGTTCGAAAATGTTCCACAATTTTTCGGGTAAATTCGCCTGCAGCACGTGAAACTGCAGTTCGTAGTAGGGTATTGTTTCTATTTCGATTCCTGCTTCATCGTGGATATGATTTATCAAGTCCGTTGTCATAAGAGCTACCTCTTCATCCAAAGCGGGATCCATGTGCGCGAGATATTTCTGAACACACGGATTTGACAGAGATACTCTACCGTATTGGAAATCTACGACGTATTTTCCATTCAGGACTTGCCCGTGTTTCCCGAGGTCTGGTCGATACTTGATTTTGTCATTTGGATTTCCTGCCGGTTGTTGGAATTTTCCACTTTTCACTTTGTCCAATTTGGCTTTGTTCTCCTCTAGCGCTATTCGTTTCTCTTTCTCTTGCCTCTTGTTGTACATTACTCTCGCAAATTTTTTGGGGTTGGTTATGTTTTCTACATTCTGCCCACCAGCCTTGGCGTATACTGGTGGTGCGGGCAAAACATTAGTTTCAGGAGTTTCGTCCTCACTCCTGATTTCAGATACAACTTCCACGTACGGTTCCTCGCTTGTTCCTTCTTCTTTGGCGTTAACCTTCTCCAATTGCTTTGCCAGTTCGATCGCAGCCTTTCCATATTTCTCCTTTTCCAATGTTTCTATCTTTTCTTTCATTTCTTTTATTTGCTCGGTCAGCTTTTCCAAATCGGGTTGTATTTCCCTTTCGAGGCTCAACTATTTCCATTAATTTTTCCTCCTCTACGACACCTTTACTATCAGCAGCGGGTGTATTGGCGATAGGGGGATTCGCGATGATTACCTCTACAGGCTTTTCTTGTTCCATTTCGGTACCTGAAACATTCAAATTATCGATTTTAGAGGGTACAATTTCTGTCTGTTCCTTCGAAGTTTTTTCTATAGGACCCTGGCTAGCCGGGACCACAACTTCTACTTGAGGAAACAGATCCGAGTCGTCCCACTTAGTTACAGATTTGAAAGTTGTAGAAGTGCTGGGGACCCATAGGTCCTTAGCCTCGAATATAGAAGCGGAAACATTCCAATAAATGAGATTTTTGCTAGCCGCGCGAATATGCAAAAAGTGAAACATATTATAAAAGTTATAATCCATAAAATAAATAGAATTTTCGCGTAGATCCGTTTCTATTTCTTCTACAGGCTCTTTTAAGGAACGCAGTATCCATTTTATCGGTAGTACGCAGAAAATATTTTAGATCGATTTCTGCGTGCGTACCTTTGAATATTGTTCCATCATTTGTTCCCTTTGCTCCGTCATTCTGTCATTCACAAGATCTTGGCCCATCCATTTCATAAATTCAATTCGTTCTTGTTCCTTTCTCCACACGGAGGACCACATACCTGACGTAAATCCTGGGACCCAAGATCTCCATTCTTGCGCCGAATGAGGCCACAAGAAATAAATGAGGGGATTTACGTTCTTCTCATACAGTTCCTTGACTACAGGGACAATCGATCGATTGATTTTTTGATGATAGTAGTCCCTAAGCAACGATACCTGTTCCCATATATTATTCGTAAAGTGAATCACTTTGCTAGGCCACTTTCCTTGCTTCATTTCAATCTCTCTGGGTTCTATTGGTCATCCAAATTGCCGCGCAGCTAGTATATCTTCCAAATCCCAATCATTGATGGGCCCCTCTTCCCAGTCTTCTGTATCTTTCCTTTTCCGTGATGCTTTTACCTTTCTTTCCACCCAAGGGTACCAACCGCGGGGTACTGGCTGTGGGTCGATGTCGCGATTCGAAAAATGCGGGGGACAATAAAAATTTCCGGTCGCTTGCTCTTCTGATAATTTATAGGTTGTGATTGCTTCTCCATGCATCATGAAATATAACGCATTGATATTGCCCGTCATTTCTTCTACTCCGTACGTGCCTTTCCATTGTGGATATGTATATTTATCTTCGAAAGTTTCTCGGAATCTTTGAGCTAAATCGGCAACCAACTCTGGTTCCATCGTATCGTGTGGATATAACTTGAAACAATTTTGCACATCAGTGGTGAACCCGTAACGAAGCAACGCTAAGAAACATAGAAGGGATCTGCGCGCGTCAAGCGTCGCGTATCGCAAAACTTCTATATTAAGTTTGTCCGCTTCCATAAGTTGTCGAAATTCTAAGGAGCTCAATTGCCCCCACGAAATTCTGTAAGCATCAGCCCAGAGGAATAAAACTTCCATCATAAAAGCCTTTAAGCTCGGGGCTTCTGGGCTAATTCTGATCATTCTTTGTCTTTGATTTATCCTTCATTTCAGCCAATATGATTTCCAGGTCGTAAACACAACATGATAAGATATAATCGATATTATCACGCCTTTTCCGAGCTAGCTCTCTCTTCTGATCTAAATATCCGAATCTAGTCAGGACTAGGGTGATGTCTTTGCGAATGCGAAAGCCCACGATGATATTCTCCAGGCGAAAAAATGTGCCGTATATCTTATGAAAATGTTCCTTGTCCCAAAACTTCAAATCTACTATGAAATTCTTCCCACACATAGTCGAAATTGTTAGGAGCCTCAATGCATCGCTGGGTTTCGAACCTGGTGTTTTTGGTTTCCTTCTACTTTTGGTATCCAAGGCGATAACTATTCGTCCTCTGAATTTGGATTGGTTTATCGCCTTATTAAACGCTTTAATATTTTCGGGCACGAGGAACATAGGTTCTTTGATGGCCGTGTGGGGCCCACCGAACAACGATGTAAAATAATTAAAAATGTCTGTCGACCGCACCAATTTTCGTAAGTTATAATCTTAAAATTTTCACACAATTTTTTACCTATTCCTTTTTTGATAATAACTTTGAAACAAAAATGACTCAAATGCTCAAGAATAAATTTGGACATAGGCGAGTTGATCAGTCTCTCAAATACCCAAAATCCTTGGCATATAAATTGCTGCGCAGTCAATTTAGAGTCCCATTTCGAATAAAAAATTTACCACATATTTTACCCTTTTTACAACTTACTACTAATTTGAAAATTGGTATTGTCTTGGCGATCTTGTGGCTGCCCGAAGCTGTTATCTACTTCGACAATATTGGAGGTAGCCATAGCGCATTCAATATTTGGACTTCACGAATCCTCCAATTGAGGAAAATAATCAATATAGTAATATTTTGCAAATTAAATCTAAAAAACAGCTCCATAACACCTCGAATTTATGGGATCTATAACTCAGGGAGGATTTTCTCGGGACTTATAAACATTTTGATTTCTTCACACCGAGCGCGTGAAAAAATATAATTTTGCCAATTAAAAAATTTTTCGGGCATTGTAATTTTTTGATAAATGCCTAAAACTGCCATAAGATTGCCAAAAATAAGTTAGAACGATTAAAAATTTGAAGGGAAAAAAGGGAAAAAATGGGAAAGGTATAATACATGGAACATTAAAAAGGACACATAAAACAAAATTCGAACACAACACACGAATAAAACGATAAAATGAATTATAAGCTACAGTAAAAGTCGGGTGTCCGCGTAACAAAAGGCATTACACGATTTATAGAAACTATTTGTACTCGCGAATCTGGTTTCCCAGCGTGACGTATTTTTATGACATTTTTGTCTAAATTCTGTGTTTCTATCACTTCATAGGGACGGTCATTTGTTGTGTCGGCTTTCCCTTTTATGATTCCTTTTTGGTAGAGCACAAGTTCCCCAATTTGGAACGTTTTCTCGCGAGCCTTCTTGTGGTACTGTAATTTTCGTTTGGCCCCCCGATTTTTCATGATTTTCATTTATAAATTTGTACGTGTTAAGGAGATGTTCCGTTAACATATATTTATAGGTCTCGTAATTATTTTGCACATTTATTGGCCTCGCAATATCGTTGTCTATCTGAAATCTCGCCTCATGACCGTACAACAAACTATGAGGGGAGCTTTTTGTGGTTTTATGGGGTGTAATCCGATAAGCAAATAAAATTTGCTCCAGATAATGAGGCCAATCATCTGGATCGGTTATCGCCACCCTCCTAATTTGTTCAATTAGGGTCCTATTAAATCTTTCCACCATACCATTGCATTGCAGGTGGTATGGTGTCCTATTTATCTTCTTTATTTTCAAAAGATCACAAACGTCTCGCATTAATTGAGACATATATGCTGAGCCCTGGTCGCTCAGCAAATGTTTCGGCGTCCCATGGGTATAAATAACTTTCTCCATAAATGCTTTTACTATGGTATCTGCTTTCTGGTCCCGGATACATTTGGCTTTGACCCATTTTGTAAAATATTCCATAAATATGATAACGTATTGTCTCTTTTCCCATAGAGGCGAAATACTGACCACATCTGTAGCTACTATTTCCCAAGGGTAAGATACTGCTATGGGATTAAGAGGTTGAATCAGGTTCAATATTGGGTGGCACAATTGGCATACAACACAGGATTTTATCCACTTGATAATATCGTCCTCCATATTCGACCACCAAAATTTATTCCCAATTGTGGTGATAATTCTATCTATTCCTTGATGTCCCATTAAGGTATCACCGTGATATAAAACAAGGTGTCTAAGCTTCGAGGGGATTACTAATTGATTTTTTCCGTGGATATTTTCTTGGTATAATACTTTGTTTTCCAAGTAAAAACTATTGAAATATTTTTTGGAACTATTTTCACCAATATTCCGAAAAATATCCACCAATTTCGAATCTAGTTGCTGTTCTTTCTTAATTAATTCCAGAGAAAATAATTTGGACTCCTTTTTCGCTTCCTCTGGCATTTGATCTATTTCTTGCTGAGTCGGCGGTGGAGGATCGATAAATGTTTCTTGTGTCTTGGGCTCAAGCATCTGTTTCGTCATGGCTCGTGTTACGGCCATGAACTCCGGTTCCGTATTCACATTTTTGTCCTCGATTTCTTCGTTACTTTCTCGCTTTTTGCTTCGGATCTTTTCTTTCTCCTCAGACCGTGATAAAAAATCTGTGAAGGCATTTTCACATCTGGCTACATATTCGAATGTATAATTAAATTGTCCAAGATATAAGGCCCATTTCAACAACCTTTGATTTTGTTGTTTTTCTGCGGAAAGCCATGTAAGTGGTTTATGATCTGTTCTGATTGTGACCCTAAACCCCATGACCTAATGTGGTTATTGCTTGAACCCATAGACTACGGCTAGACATTCTCTTTCGGTTGTGGAATATCTTGTTTCGGCGTCATTTAAAACTCTACTCGAATACGCTATTGTCCAGCGATCATTTTCCATTTCCTGGTACAAAATCGCACCTATTGCTGTCCCCGAGGCATCAGTTTAATTACAAATTTCACCGATCCATCAAACACTGGGTACCGAAGGAAGGGTGCGGTCATTAGGGCGTTTTTTATACCTTCAAAAGCTGTTAACTGTTCTTCTGAAAGTTCCAACTTCTCCTTCCTATTCTTCTTTACGAGGGCTTTAAATAAAGGCTGGGCGATGAAAGCTAGGTTATGTATGAAACGTTTGGACCATTGTACTAATCCCAAGAATTTCTGTAGCTGCTTGATGGATTTAGGTACTTCGAAACTTCTAACTGCTTCTATTTTCTGTGGGTCAACTGACATTCCGTTTTTATCCAATACGTGGCCTAAAAATTTTACACTGGCTGGCATAAAGGAACATTTATCAGGTTTCAATGTAAGATTCCCCTTTGTCAGACATCGAAAAATGGTCTCTATATTGTCTAAATTCTTCTCGACAGTTTTGGAGAAAATTATAACATCGTCGATATATACTAAACATATTTTCCATACATATGGATACAGAATTTGCTCCATGAGACGCTGAAATTCTGCGGGAGCATTTTTAAGCCCGAATGGCATCACTTTGAACTGGAACAGACCGTCTTGGCATATAAATGCTGTCTTTTCCTTTGATTCGGAGTACATTGGCACCTGCCAGTACCCAGACTTTAAATCCAAAGTCGAAAAATATCGTGCACCTCCTAACACATCTAAATAGCCGTCAATTCGTGGTATCGGAAATTTATCGTCTTTCGTTACTTGATTGATTCCCCTATAATCGACTACTGGTCTCCACGTGCCATCTTTCTTGCCCACTAAAAACAATGGTGCAGCCCAAGGGCTTCTAGAGGGCTCAATGACACCTTTTTCCATCATATCTTTCACATGTTCACGAATAAAATCTCTTTGCATGTTGGGAGCTCTCCAATAGTGTTTTTGAACCAGTAATGCGTCTCCTGTATGGATTTTATGTTGTGCCTCGTGGGTCATCATCAAAGGGTCGTTTTTTATACTGAATGCATGCCTATGTTTGAGTAAGACATTCATAAGTTGCTGTTGGCCTTCTCGATCGATACTCCATTCTTTCACTAGTTGTGTCACGATTTTGATGAATTCTGGTTTGTTCTGCTGTTGAATTTGAGGTTCTGTGTGAAGTTGATATATTTTCTCATCGAATTCTGGCCCCAGGAATTTCGTTTTGGATTTCGCTTTCAACTCATTGCTATGCAATTTTATCCCTTTGTTCATTTCATTTATGAGTAGGATTCAGAAATTATTATTTCTAGCGTCCACAATTGAGGCATGGACGTTGAATAAAGTATTCTTCACCGTTTCTTCTACCACTATAGGACCCTTTGTCCAATCTTTCTGTGGCCAAACCACAGCTTGCACAAACGAAGTGGTATTCGGGTTAATATATGTCCCCTTTTTTGTCCAAATGAAATTTTCTTCATCCATTTCGGTAATTCGCATAACTTGTTCTTGTTCATCCTTGCTTTCTAATTCAGGCAGATCTTCTTCCTTAACTTCCTCCTTTATAGGTACATAATCTAAAACCATCGGATTTGTAGGAATTGGCAACTGTGACGGTATTTGCGCATCATTGAATAGTGTTTCACTAATTATCTGTCTTTCTACATTCGCTAGGCGTATGTGGCCTTTTCGAAAATCAATAGACGCCTGTATACTAGGATGGGTTAGAAAATCTAGACCCAATATAATACCTTCATTCAGGTTATCTAGCAATGCGAATCTAGCGAGAAAATTTTCAAAACCGGTTCCGATGTATATAAATGTAGGACCATATGTTGTTACGCGTTTTCCTACAGCTGTTACTACTGAATTTAAGATAGGAAATTTTGTCTTAGGTGTATTCAGTAGTCTCGACGTGGTATCTGTCCTCATAAAGCTGGATTGTGCCCCCTATCGATTAGGGCTTTAAATTCTTCTCCGCATATTTCAATGGGTATTAATAATGTTTGACATTTGCGAAAATTTTCCAAAAATAGATGTTCGTTATCATTGGCAAGTCTAGGTTTGGCTTCTGAAGTAGAATTGATAACATTCGCTAAACTTAGAAAACCATCTAAGGCTATAATTTCCGGCTTATCTTGTTTTTTAGCCTCCTGTGAATTTATAACATTTATGGAATTATTCGGAGGGTTATTGATCCGTTGCGATGATGTTGATGGTACAATATTTGGGGGTGGCTGTGGGACATTACTTTGATGATAATAATAGGCCACATTTGAATTCTGTTCTGCATTATTATTATGATATGGTGCCTGTTGACCAAAATTAACAAAACGGGCTCGTCCATGATTTACAAAGCCACGGCGCTGGTCGAAATTTCGATTATAAAAATTGTTACCATGATTCCACGACCTCCCCTGATACGTTGGTTGAATCAATTCAGGGTGGAGAATAAAACAATTTTCGGACGAGTGACTATTCGATTTATGGTATGAGCAATACAGTTGACGATATGGATTTCCCAAAACTCGATCAGGTAAATTATTGCATTGAATATTATTAGGATTACTATTGACTCCCCAACGATTAAGAGCTGGAGGGCCCTGATTCCTAATTGCATCATTGACCATTGTCATAATATCTTGTTAAGATACGGGGTTTTGGAATGCTGGTGGCCATGGAAAAATTTGCTGAGGCCGTGGAATTTGTTGTTGTTGACCAGTACTGCTATCTTGCTGACGAATTTGCAAATTATTAAATCTTCTATTTTCATAGACTTGATTCAACCAATCATCTTCACCATCTTCTTGCTCTTCGCTAAATTCTTTCCAGGCCGTCGTATCGGCTTTCAATTTTTTTTACGAATTCTGCCAAAGAGCCAATATTTTTGAATTCGTGAAGCCGACCCTGCATTCGAGTTTGAACGTACACAGGGGCTTTGTGAAAATATGTTTCGATAACAATTCGATTTCGTTCGTTTTCAGTTTTTTCGTAATTTAATAAATGGACATAAGTCTTTATTCATCGCAAAAAATCTTTTGTAGCCTCCCCTTTTCGTTTTTTCATATCATGTAGCTCCCTTCTGAGTGCAGGAGTGTCCATTTTGGGGGCGATCATTCTGATTACGCTTGCTTTTCCTTCTTCATAGCTGCCGTTCTTGTCCGCATACGTCGAAGTTTCAAAATCGCAACACCGCCAGAGTACTGCAATTCTTATGTCTTCTGTGTCTTCAGGCTTGAATGTGCCTTCCTAACAGGCGAAAAAATTGAGTATTTCTGTGGCCTCCATTTTATCGGATAATTCTTTATTTTTCATTCGACTTAAAATTATCTTCATTCTTTTTTCGGGATCTTCACAATATCGTCCATACTCTTGCCGATTTCAAGGAATACCTCCTACTATGGGTTGTTCTGTTCCTGTATTCCATGACGTCATTGGTATTTTGTCTTCAATCATTCGATGTTGGGCACCTTGAGCCTGGGCCTGAGCGAAATGGTTTTCGAACCAATTGACCTTCCTTTCCAAACTCCTGTCCAAATGGTCCTTGACCAGTTCAGATGGAAGTACTTCCATATCTCCAGGATTCGATGTTCTTTTGTCAGGTCTCTTGTCCGTTTTCTTCATCAATTCTCGCATTTGTTTCTCAACTTCTTCCATGATTTTTTTCGCATTTTGTTGATCCTGTTCTCTTAATCCTTCTTCCAATATTTTTTGTTCGGCTCTTTCTCGCATTTGTTGCTCGAGTATTTCTTGTTCTCAGAGTGCTGCTTTTGTTCTCTCTACATTAAGGGCATTTGTCCATTTGTCAACGGCTCTCTGCATTGATTCCAGGATGGCTAAAGTGGCCACATCCTGTAATTTCCTGTTTGTTAGCCTTTCGGTTTCATTCTTCGGTTTTGTTTCGATATCGATTTTCGCGTCAATTTTCAGTATTGTAGGCCTATATCTTGAATTATAAAATGATACCACATTCGTTTCTGGAGGTAAACTAATTTTCTTGAAGGATGATACCGAACCAGAGGACATTTGTATCCCCTGATCCGCATAATCATATATTTCCGCGTCAATAGTTTGATCTTTGTCGCTATCATCAGGTAAATTCGCGAATTTCTTTGCTACTTGTTCGATGGTTGCTTCCATATTTGATCTTCTTTAGTCAATTTGGTTTGCGATAATATTACTTTCCGTCGTCGTCCCCGCTGTTTCCGCACAGCTAATTTTGGTTTTGCTAATTTCTTCATAATTTACCTTTGTAGCTGTACAAGTCACCAATGTTGTATTGCGTGCTCATATGCCCTCGGCTACCTAGCTGCAGTTCTTGGGAGATCCAATCTGGTACGGCCCCTGATGCTAACCTGGTACTAATTACAATCCTACTGCAGTTAACTGAGACTTGACGTACGAAGATATTTATTTTGAGCAAACAAAAAGTGTAGTAGAATACAACAGTGAAAGTAAGTGAGAAACGAATATGCAAAGTGCCAAAATACGTGAACACAAACGCCTGACTCCTCCCTGCTTCGCTGATCCTTCTATTTGTCCCTGTGCACAGAGCCACATGGACTTCAGGATATCTTAGTCCGCAACCTAAGCTGAAACTTGTCGAAAATACGAAAACAATCTACCTGACTCCAGGACAACAACTCACTAATTTCTTTGACCAAAATCGAGCGTCGAAACTCCTCAGGCCACGTAAGTTCTCAAGACTGATCCGCGACGTGAAACCAAAATACACAGTAAACGAAAATGGCAAAATGTGACCACGTTCCTCTCTGAGTCAGCACGAATATTCAAAAAGCGTCCGATCTTCCGGATAGGATGACGATTATATGCAAAAGGAGACGATTCTCCGACGATAATAAAAAACGAGCAAAAATAATAAGAATGTATAAATACACTGCAACGCGCCTAACATCAACTTGCAAGTAGCATGCAAAACTTTCGCGCCCACCATTTATTTATTTTAGACCAAAAATATGTGTGACACAAACTGTTTTATCAGCTTGTTTACTTAATGATAAATGGAAACACTTTAACAACAAAGATACTTTAGGAAATGAAAATGAGGTAATTAGAGGACCAAAGGTCAGAGGAATTGACCCTCTGACATTGCAACAGCCAAAACGATTTAATGGGTCTTATGTGTCATAGGTGGGATATGAACGGACCAGCAGTAGACTTGACCTGGTATCTGATAGGCATTTGGGCAAACTATGAAGGAAGTCTCTGTTTGCTTCCAAAATAAAGCAGAACCATAAAAACGTTCAAAAAGCTCTATTTCGGAGCTAGTATGCTTCCTAAATGAAGATCCGAGTTTTACACCCTCCTCTCTGGTACTTCGGGAGTTTTTGGCGCCGTCTGTGGTGGACACCAAACCCGTAGGCATGGGGTTGCTCCATAATTTTTCATGTGTCAAAAACAGCAAAGGTAGTGTGACCTTTCGTGTTTTTCTTCAGGAAAAAGTCCAATTAGAAATGCCAATTTAACAGTAAACCAAGTGAAAAAAATATGTGCCTCCTTCCCGAAAAAATTTCCTGGCTACAGACCTGATGGACACTCTTCATTTTTAGATTTTGTATTACTAGCTAACACAAAAAGCACATAAGAAAATAACAGACAACCATGCCTCTGTGTTCTATTTTAAGTTCGTTTTTTTGCATAGAGATCTAAAGCCTAGAGGACTAAGTGAGAATCCTTGAAAACTGTTATGTGTTTGGATGCCTGTATTTTTAACTTTTAATAAAAGCACAAAGGTTGGGGGTTTGAACAGAAGGATTATCTAGATACTTGTAAGCATGTGAAACACTTGTTTTATTAATTACAATGACAAAGAAGAAATATCATTACATATTCGTACAAGTAGTATTGTCAATTAAGTAGTATCCCCAATTAGTCAATTAGCATTGATAAAAATATTCAAAAACCAAACATTAGCCTTTTATTTTTCGAATAATCTTGGTGGCCCCAGTGAGATAATGGGTATAGTGGGGCATTCAGATGTTGTTTGATTGGTGCCTATAGCGGGATGCCAATACATACTCTGATGGCTATAGTGAAACAGTGTGGGATAGTTGCTGTAACGAGGCACAGTTAGGATTAGCCCCTGGCTCAGGCATGCAATGCACATACGCCTTTCAGCCGTTTGTGTATGCCAAAAATGTGTCCACCATCCGCATCCGCCACTCAGACATAATAGGCAGTGCACGTCCATAGGCAGTGCAGTACACGTCCATATTCCATCAGATAGACATTTCCCCAAATAAAGTACATCCCCAATTAGAACATACACTAAAATGCAAAAAAATTTCAATAAACCGCCATTTGATAATTTAGACAAAATTCTAAACGCACCAGAATGCTATTAATTGTTTCGGTAATTTTCATTTGAAAAGAGTCAACATATGGATATTCTTGATTGAATTCAGTTCCAGTTATCAGTCACGTCTGAGGTAGCTGATGGAGAATTATGAGAATTTTCAGGCTAAAGTGGCATCAAAAATCTCAAAACATAATAAAAACGTTATCAGGGAACAAAGGCACTGCTGTGAATATAGGAAGCGATTACTGTATTCAAAAGGCAGATTTAGCCAGATGAGAATTGAGTGGTGATGTATTCATTTGTAGAACACGACTCATTAGAGTGGTACTATAACACAATTGAATAAACTTCAATTTCGGTGACCATCTCTATAAGAGCTTGTTTATGTGGTTTTTAGTTGTTATCAGTTATCATGATCCAAACTGGCGATTATGTGCAAGATAAAAGATGCTTAGCATAGCTAAAGAAAACAAAAGTGTCAAAACAGTTCCAATCTTGTTCTGAAACTAAAAACATAAACAAAAACATGGCTGACTATGCCATGATTCTCTTATCATGTTGTCTCAGAATCCAAGTCATCGAAAAGAAAAATTAACCCCATGCATCGAGGAATGTTTCAGTGAATAAGCGCAAAATTGGACATGAAAACTCAAACAAAGTCTTCATGTTATGTAATAAAGATTTATTCGAGCAAAAGACGCCCTTTAACAAATAGTGCACCTTTGACGCCATAAAAACTAATAAACGGCAACCAATAATAGAATAAATAAAATAATAAAAAAGAACTCTAATAAGCTAAAATAAATTGGAAAAAAATGATTGAAGTAAATAAATTGAACTCTATATAGCACCAATTATTAGTTTCATAAGTGTGCTTGATATAAACTTGATCTGCGTCACTTATTTACTTATGTGTTCTAAGTTTATTTTAATTCCAATGGTTTTCAGAGTTTTCTATATGATTAGTTGGTAAAATCTCTGCGAAATGCGAAAACAAATCAGGATTCTTCTGACAAAAACGCCCAAAGCCAATACTGTTTTGAGCTTCAATAGAATGTTTGATGAAACATGAAGTATGGTAGGCATACCATGCAGTGCCCATTCATGATCTCACATTCTTTGGAAAATATTGAATCGGTTATTGTTAAGATCACTGAGGAGCCAGGAACCACCATTCGATAAGCTGTCAATCATCTGCACATTGCTCAAATGGCTGGCTTTTCAATAAAATTTTAAGGAATCTCTTGACATTGATCCAAGAATATTTGAACATTGAATATTGGAATATAATATTGATGAATATTTGGCCACAACAAGCTGTGGCCCCATATTCAGCACCACCCAGAGTTAGGAACCATGTGGTTCATGCATAATAGGGCTTCAAACTATTACGCCTTAATATTCACTACAGGCTGAACTTATGGTTTCTGAATCCATGGGCAGATTATTGAGGATCAATTGAATAGCCGCCCATTTCTTGTAATTTGACCCCTCCAGAATTTTTTGTTTGGGGAGTATTAAAAGATGACATCCAACAGACATCGTTGAATTAAAACTGTTTATAAATGAAGGGTTAGCTGAAATTTAGCTGGTATTATAATCTAAAGTTTGTTGTCGAGCTCGATCTAGCATATGGCAGTGCATTGCACTGAATGGCCTCTCAAGTCGAATGACATTGAGATGCGATAATATTAGCATTATTTAAATACGTTGTTATGTTACAGTTATCCAAATATAACTTGATTTGAAATTGGAAATTGACTTCGCAACATAAAAACAAAAATCAAAATTACTTATGAAACACCTGTTATATTGTCCATTGTTAAACTATATTGATATATCATAAATTTTTACTACTATTTGAATTAGTTGCACGAGCCAGGCACAGTACCCTATCATCAGCAAGACCCCATACAATCAGGTTATCCATCATGTATAAGGATAGACATATTGCAACGAGACACGTCTTGTCAAACATTTTTCGATATTAAATTCAATAATTCTTACACATTGCTTGATACTCAGGGTTGATCTATGCAACTGCACAGCTCTGCATCACATGTTTCAAAACTGATACGGTGCGCATCACAAAAGTTCCTGATTTGAATATGCATGATCAAGTCTAGAAGTTTGGTATGGTGATGCTATTCCAACATCCCTTCCCATGCTCAGTCTCGTGTGGAAGCTACTGGAGCACCTACCATGCATTGGACCATGATACATATCGGAAGTAATATTTGGAGGCACACTGCACCCACCTGGCCATTTGAGGAAAAATTTCCCAATATTGCTTCAAGAAAGTTATCAGCTGTTGATATTTGAAAATAAATTTTACACAATATATTTTGTACCCTGAAACGTTCAGTTTCCATATACCTTCTCTGAGTATATGTTATTATATGTTAAACCTAATACTGCAATTATTCCTTTGGTTATTCTGCCCAGTAAATGAGTTTCATACATTCAAATGGTGCTTATTGACCATGCTTTTTGTTTTTTTCCAGATTTCCTATCAAAACAAACTAGAAAGCACCAAAAAATGAGCATTGCAAATCGAAAGTGAAAAAAAACCGTAGAAGAACCACTCAATTCGTAAGAGCTCGTTTGAATAACGAAACACAAGATTTTTCCCATAAAATGCACTTCTTGTTCATAAAAATTCAGTGTATACCGATTCACTTTTGCAAGTGGGATATTGGAAAAATGATTATTGTCTTCTATCTAATCGCTTGCTTTCTCAGCTTGTATCAAACTGGTAAAAAATTATTCAGTCATTCTGAACTTCAGAAACACTATTATTTTAGGCGCCTTTGACTACGAGAAGGAATGGCCTACGACGAGCAAAGCTGATTGGAAGTAATCCTCAACTTGCTTATATAGCATCTCTAGGAAAACCTGACCTCAATTATCTTTCAATGGTTCATTAAGTCAGTTTTATGAGCCAGAAATCTTTTTGGAGTGTTCATTTTGCAGAATGAGACACAGTTAATGACACTCTCCATATAAGGTATGCTTATCATCATGTGTCAAAATTTTGTGATAACATGAGGACGAATATAAAATATTGACAACATGCACAGGAAACCGTAAAATAGTAAATTCACCAGCAGAACGATTGCTTGATGTAAAAGTTGCAACATGTGAGAACAGAAGACTGCCATAAACTAACTATTAGCGAAATTTTGATGATATATTCTTACAGGGAAAATGACAATAGACCATGTCAACACGAGTGAAATACAACATAAAATTCACATCTTTTCCACTGCATCAACATCGAGCAACATGTTTAAACATTGGGATCTTGATTTTTTGCTTGTTTTCTGATCATACGTTTTCCTCACAGATCTTCGGCCAAAGTGTTGTAAAGCAGGTTTGTGGCATTCATGTCTTTCCTTAGAATTACTGTAATTCGGCTTTCTAACCAATGAACTGCTAATTTATCTGCAAAATATTCCCAAAAACACTATTTTGGTAGGTTTTTTTTGTTCTTAAATAGAATTAGAGGTCAAGACTCTTTTCAACCTACGTTTACTGTTGGTTCATAGAATAAAAGGAGACAGGTAGCCAGGAATGACCTTAAGTTGATACCTAATTAAACTTTGGGGAAAAACTTGATGGATTTTACCTAATATAAAACTTACCAGAGATTCTTCATTTACAAACTAGTCAATAGGATATACGAGACGTCATAGAGCAGAGTGAAATCACTGAGTATGAAATAAAAACAAAAAGAGTAGGAAAATACACTACTAATTTAATTGCTGAATCTATACAATAAATGCCAAGATTGGACCATATGTGAAAAGTTGAGTCTGCTCTTCTAACTAAAATATGAAAACCTAAATGAATTCGCAGTTTCACACTACTACAGAGTTACTTCAGCCACTTCCTAAAACCCATACCTAGTTTTTTGATGAGGACTGGTAATAGTTTTCAGATATAAGAGTAGATATAGAAAATGTTGTTTAAATAAAGGATTAGAACCAAAGACGTTGAGATGTTCAAACACACAAATTTAGTGTCGAACATGTGTTTTATTTGTGTGGTCTGCCTGACTACTCTCAACATGATATTCATCCTGAAACTCTCTTACAATCACATTATAACATCTAAAAGAAACTTCAAAATGATCATCATCTATCTCTTAGAGACTTCGAAACTCCGAAAATCATTGCCTGCAAGAACAAGTGCCCAAAAGATGATACCATCGCCATGCCCAACGAAACGTCAGCCAGCCCCAGCATGTTTGCGAAAGAAAAATTCGACAAAGTTTGCGCGTAAGAATCATTGCATATCCTTAAAAATTTGTGAAAAGATGATATAAACATTATTACCTACAAAAAGAAAAATATACATATCTACGAAGTTAAGGAACAGATTTTCACTAAATTAGACTTATTTCTGCTATGTCAAGGTTACTGGAGGAACACTTACAGGTTGTGTAGCGGCTGGCCGACTTTACCGGGTGGCCGACTCTAGCAAATGGCCGACTGTACCGGTGACTGAATTCAATTCGAAATAGTCTATATGTAAGTCGAACCTTATGTAAAACGTTTTTGCACGAAATGTGAATAAAATGTTGTTAAATATAAGTTTCAAAGCACATGATATCATCATGCAAAAATATGCTAATGAAGTACGGAAATATGCCCTTCATAATTTTTTGATTCATTGTGAAAGCATAGATTGATTGATTCTACTGACTTTTTCCAATATTTTTCTAACAAAAAACTATGAATTAAATATGTTAGAACTTGGCAAAAAATAGAATTTTCAAGAAAGATAACACAATGACAACATATGTTCGTCCTTACTGAGGTAAATTATCTAAGGGCCGTACTCTGGAATATCTCTGGCTCCTTACTTTTTTCGATATATGGATTAGCCGTGGTAAAAGCAATGGCGCCTTCACATTTGTGGAATATCAGCATGGTACTTTGAAAAGAATATTGGTGAATTTTTTGCATTTTCTGTTCATGAAAATTGAAAATAAGTACTCCAAAATTAAGATTTTCTTGTATATAAATGCCAAGTACGACTCTAAATGATTATAGTTTCTATGAAACGTTTTAAATTCAAATGTTACAATGCTCAAAACTAGAAACCAGCAGCCAAAAAGTGGGCCACATTTAGTATTATTCTTTTCAAAAAGCCAGAAATAATTTGGCATTTGTGCGACTTTCACACTTGAGCAACGTCGAATTTCTATGAAGTGTCAACAGATATTCTGCAGCCCCAAAATCATTTTCATTCATTTTTATAAAAAATTCAACGGATAATAGGGGAAAAATGTCTTACAAAATAAAAAACTTTTGAATTCAAATAGCTATCCCAGTGTGCATTTACTTAATTAGTATATTTTTGCGTTGTTCTTGCATTTTTTGATGACATCTTGTACACTGAAACCGGCAACGTTTTGTTCACATTTCTTGCAAAAATATTTTACTTAAGGTTCCACTTATACATATAAACTATTTCAAATTGGATTCGGCCACCTGGAACAGTCGGCCACCCGGTACAGTCAGCCGTGCACTACAGTCGGCTAGACGACACAGTCGTCCACCCGGTCTGCAACGTTCAAAGTGCATTGATGCTGAAAACACAATACTGTTCTTTTTTTACCAATCTTCATGTAGTGAACATGAACGCTTGTGTTTGTTCCCTTCTGCATTTCAGAGTAGCTCCAGCATCAATGAAATGTATGATGAATTGTTATGACCCAGGGCGATGGAGAAACCTGGCCCGTGATGTCTATGATGGTATATCATACCAATGCTCACCAGGTTAGTGTTTCAAAGTAATTTGCATTTTATATGATGCGGAGCAAATTAGCAATGCACCTTGGGTAAATAACATTGTAACTTTTCTTTAGTAGAATACATTTGGAAGCCTCTTGAAAAACTGTATGTGTGTTTCAGCATTTAGAAAACACCTAGCCTGCTACAAAACGGTACACGAGGACAAAACCGTAGCAAAATGTATCAGTGGATGTGTTGGACCAAAGCTCAAAGGGAAAATATATGATATCTTGCAAGCTCGCTGCAAGTAAGCATTGATTCACTGCATCAGCCTGACTATCTAAATCTCAAAATAACTGAAATTTAAGGCATTTTGAATGTGAAAGCAAATGCCAGAAGCCGACGTTGTTAACAAAATGCCAGAAGGAAGGTTTGGACAGTTTCGCCAAATATGTCAAACAAAAGGTTCAATCGTTGAAATTCAATGCTTGGGTGTTCTACCACATTGATAAGAACAAAAAGATCACATTCAGTGATACTTGTGACAAAATTTTCACCTAATGCGCAAACAAAAATTTCATAATAGTAAAGCAGAAATGTGTAGTGGTATAAATCACTATCATTTGAATTTATGACTAATAATTTTTAGTTTTTTCAAATTTTTTCATAGTTTGGCAAATATATATCATGCTATATTGCATAGCCGTTTTGGTACATTGGCACTTACATATGCCAGAAAATCATGATTCCAGCAGAATAACCTAGAGCCTAATTTATTCCTTGTCAGTCAATGCAGGCTTGATGTATGCTTATTGTCAAACAAAATAATCTCTTCTTCCTTCGGGGAAAAAATGTTGGGTGCACTTGTATCAATTTTTCCTATAGCTGCAAAGGCAGATTTTACATGACTGTATGACTGTATAAGTGCCAACATTATATGCGAGGCACTCTTTGAGAGCTTTTCTGGCCTAGTGCGAGCCACATTAGGCTGGCATCTTGCCTCATAAGCAGGACTTGTTGAGTGACCTACCTCACAAATAGAAAAAATCACTCTCTTTTCTTTACATCATTACTATGATGCTAACTCGACTGAGTAGACTCCAGCAAGCAGCATTCCAAACTTGCCTACACAATTTTTTCACTCAGAAAGAATAAAAGGCTGTGTCTGAGTAGGATAGACCACCAGAAATTTAAATTTGTATTATGTCTGGAATTGAACCTCGTTCTTGAGACTAGTAGTCCAAGACAATAACCACTAGACCAAAACTGCCCTCAAGGAAAACTTTCACCTTCAATAAGAGTCAATTTCTGTTGGTTTTTCAATGGAAAAATATAACACTCTATTCAGAACGATACTTTAAGTAAATCTTGAATTGTCAGAGAAATGGCTGAGTAGGTTAGTGGAAGTTTCCGGAGAAACCACACTGGGTTGGCCTTACCATGCGGAATTTACCCAAAATTGGCTTTGCTGTACTAAAAATGTATTTTGAATTTAAGATGAAAAGGTTTGAGTCAAATGTGAAGTGGAAAAGAATTCAACTTGTGAATGATGAATTAGAAACTATACAACTAAGATTTCACATTTTTCTTTTCGTGCTATTCATTTACACTACTGCAGTTGTACTTCCTACAAATTTATGATAACAGAACTTGACACAAAAACTGAGATGTTGAAAATCCGGCTCAACTATTCATGGCAAAGTATCCTCTTCCACCCACAGCTTCATGTTCTATACAAATAGTAATTGGGCATCAATTATTCGATTGACCTGCAGCAATTCTGGGACCAAATTGTTTTGATTGAATTCGATAGTTGTATTCAAAACTGAATGTTGCGAGTAGTTAGGTTTTTACCAGTCTTGAGTATGGTTTGATGTTCACTGTATGTATTCTAGACTATGGCTGTCAAATCGAGTTTGATAAAATGGGAGTTGTGTTTCCTCTTAAAATTATAAGTAGCAATAAACATCATATGAACATGATTTCAAAAAATTACTGTATTCATCATCTAATCGAAAAACAAACATATCCTGAGCTACAGCATGTCCCACATTATGACACATCCCATGTCATACCACATACAACATTGCATATCCCAGGTTATAACATATACCACATTGTGAAACCCAAGTAAGAGCATATCTCGTGTTATATCATATACCATGTGATAGCATATCCCATGGTATAACATATTACAACATATCCCATGTTATTACATATCTGATGTAACATGTCCATTTTTAAAACAATTACTATCTCATTATATATATTATGTTATTACATATATCATGTTATCACATATATCATGTTATAAAATATCCTACATTATTATATCTCCCATATTATAATATATAGCACATTGCATATCTCACTTTTAAACGTATCTATTTTGTAACATATCCCATGTTATAAACTATGTCAATGACGACATATACCTCATTATAGAATATCTCACAATATAACCCATTCCATTATATTTCATGTTATTCCATGTCCGTGTTATAACATATCCAAGGTGATAAATATCATACAGTATGATCGCATAAATGATGTTCAGATACATTTCATCTACTGCATTTTCCTGAAAAATTAGAGAAACTTCCATAATATTCAATAATTTTCTTTTCATTTATATTCAACAATGTTCTACGATATTCTGTGATTTTCTCTTATGATATTTAAGCTGTTTTATTTTACATAGTCATTCACTCAGTAATTTGTGTCACTATTTAGTACAGTACTATTGTTTGTTGTGTTATTTATTCAGATTAAACTTGGCTATTCCCAGGTTAGTATTCCAGTTGGATATTCAAAAAAAACTCCCAAAGCTAATCCATTTCCAACTTAGTCGAGTCATTATTCATTCACAACACAATGTTAAAACATATATTATGCTATGACAAATGTCATGTTATTACATACCATATTTTATAACATATGCTATGTCATTACATATCCTATGTTATAACGAACATCATGGTATAGCATACCCCATGTTATAACATTCATTAAAATATGTCATATTATTACATGTTATATTATAATGTATATCATGTTATAGCACATCCCATTTTATAACATATATTAAAATATTACATGATATTACATATACAATGTTGTAATATATTCAATGTTATAGTATATTCAATGTTAAAATATAATATTCAAAATTATAACAATTATAGAAATGATAAAAACAGTAACAATAAGGACAAGAATAATTATTATAATAATTAAATTAATCTTTGATTTCTTTGGCCATCAATTTTTTTGACTTTTTGTATTTCTAGATATTGACAAAATTTTACACTAAAATTACAAAACTAAGTTCTCCTTACTATAGCTTACACCAATCTCTGGTTCTAAGGTTACCATTTTGCTGGAATAATGAGAGATTTTATTGGAATCCGAGTCACCAGCGAAGGTTTGCACTAAGAAAATTTTTACCCAATGTATGCAAATGGTTTAGTTACCATAAAGGGTTGAAAACATTTTCTACATACAATTTTATCATAAATATGTTTTTGGAAGGTTTGCTATAGATGTTGGGCACTCTGTTGCTGTCAAAGTCGCAATCACGAAGTCGACATGCAAATTGACTATGGGCACTGGTGGCACAGATAATTTGCATAGCAACAGAGCGCCACAGAAAGAAGAACAAATGATTGTGAAATCATTCTTGTTTTTGATATATTTTTCATAGTTTTATGCCAGCGCTCACCAGTAAAACTTTTACCCAGCAACCAGTTCTATAGTTGCAGTTGCATAAACATTTAGTGGTGCATTCACCTTCTTTAGATATTATTGTTTATTAATTTAGTTATTTATATTAGCGTTGGTGTACCATAAGTCATGAAGGGCTTCAGGCCCAGGCGTACATCTATTGTAGATGCCAGTCAGAAGAAAATCTATCTAAGAATTCAATGTTGTCATTCCTTCTGGTGAAGTTATATTTCCCTCTGGAAGTCTAGGAGGTCCCCTTGTGAGGGCCCATTTATTGGTAAGTGTTTGTTGTCGTTGCCAGGCCAGGGCGTAAACTGTTGCACTCCCTAAGGAAAGACCTGCGCAACATAGATTGGTGGAAAAGTAGTCAGGTTTCCAGACAAGTCAGTTAAAACCTGCTACCATTCAATGCAGCCAGATTCTAAAAATTAAGTTCAGGTAGCTATAAAAATAAAAGAAATGATTCTAGTAGAATAGTATATGCGCAAAAACTTGATTAGTTATTTCAACATTGAGTACAAAAGTACCATATTTATTTGAATAAACGCCACGGTATTTATTTTGTCAATGGTACGTTTGGTGCGGTGTTTATTTTATTTTTGAGTTGAACGCCACAAATTTTAATAACATTTTTACTTTTTAACAATAAATGCATATGTGTTACTTTTCAGCTGTAACAACTTCGTCATCAGAATTCAATTCTAACTCATCCAAATATACTGATTTTTCCAGTGATAAATCACCTTCTTCTCCTTCCTTTTCAAACATTGAATCTTCAAGATTTAATGTAATAGATTGGATTTCACATTGCTTTATTTCACGTTGATTTAATGTAATAGATTGAATTTCACTTTTATTAATAATCCTCGAATGAATGCCGTGGCGTTTATTTAAGGGCAGCATTTATTTCTTTTTTTCGAATAAAAGTGCGGCATTTATTCGAGGGCGGTGTTTATTTAAGGGCGGCGTTTATTCAAATAAATACGGTATTTGACAAACAATGTAACATCATAAATTTTTAGTACTAATCATATCAATATGCTATATTTGACACCGAATTCATGCTTTTCAATGTGAGAAACTTCTTCAATGCACTGCGAAAATTCTCCACATACAAGCAGCTACAAACGAAATATGCAACACCACTTGTCATGAAGAGACAGGCCAAATAGGCCGGGACCAAGGGTGAAGCTACTACGGTGCGATTCGGTGTATTATATTGCAACAGTCCGCAAATCGATACAGCAAAATTGCTCAAAACTTGCCATGATGCAATAAAAAATAGCGACCAAGTTATGCGATTTTTGAGCTGTTTTTTAAACAGGGCCAATTGCGTCGGGTCGTCATACTCGCAATTGAAATAATATTTGACCAACAGGTATAAAAAACTCGCGAAATATATAATCGGTGGCAAAATTGACAAAATACTCGTCGAATAGGTGTATACCAAAGCAGAAATTTTACCCATGGCGGGTCTATCAGAGCAGGCCAACAACATCACACCTGTCGGAAATGTGTCAAAGTGGCAAATGACCAACAAGAATAGATGCGAAATGAACACGAGAATAGTAGAAACTTTGATAAATTTCAAATGCTCACCAGCATTATATATTAAGGGTAGAAAGATTGCGATAGCTCTATCGATGCTACATATCAACATGAGCCAATAAGAAACAAGTAGAAAAATGGGCATAGTGCTTATATATTTGAAACAATCGAACGAGGTCACAGCTTCGGACTCATTTTTTGCATTTTTTTGCAAATGATAGCTCGACAAAGCAATTTTTTCGAAACTGTAAAAAGCCTCCATGACTAAATGCAATATAATAAGGATTCGTAAATTTAGATTCATCAACCTTATCTTATGTATGATGAAAATTGACACCACAATACATGCAATGTTTAATATTGAGCAAGCTATCCACGAAATATATACCGGTACCATGGACGCTATGAAATTTAGAGACGCTCTTTCTGAAGTCAAATTGCTCGCCATTGCCTTGTTTCCCGGAACTGAAAAATTCCGATTTGATGCCCAGATTTTGAAATTGGATTTGGTTGCGAAAAAATGCAATATGTTGCCATAGTTATCACGAAATGTAATTACCAAAATTGAATCATTGCCATATTCAATTTTTTCACTTTCTTGCATTAGCGACATCTCGGTCACGGAACAAGAAAAAAGGCATACATCTATTACATATCGACAAAAGGTTCAATTAAGTTTTTGTGCATTCTTATCAATACTGAATCTTATGATTTAAAAGTTCTATAGGGATGGAAAGTTTTTCATCAATATGCAAATGAGCTAATGCATTCCAAATTGAAATGCGCATCTTCTGAGATAATTGCAAGATTTTAATCAGATCACAATGACCCTTCAAGCTTTTTACTCAAAAAGGACGATTGGACATAAAAATCAAATTACTTTTCAACATAATCGCCAGACATGTTAAAACACTTGAGCCAACAATCACTACACTTTCTGTCCTTTCCAGCCAGAATTTTTTACTTTGATCTTTCAACCATGATGTGACCTCAGCTATGACCACGATTTTGTCATGAAAACTTCATTCCTTGAAGTGAAAAACATGAAAGTTCGACGGTTCCAAATTAGATGAGTAGGTAGGATGATCGAGCTACTGGGAATTGCAGGTTTTCAAGGTTTCTTGTATCACATGTGATTTGTGTTGAGTTGCATTATCATGCAAGATCAAGACTCCTTTGGTGATCATTCCTTGCCTATTTCTGTAATCAGATAGAAAAATTGGTGCAATAAAGTGCAATAATAGCCCACATTTGTTGCAAGCTTGTAACGACCAGTTTTTGAAGCACTTTACTTTATCCTAAACGGATGGTGGTTAAACGGCACAGGTTAGGGGAGCCGAGATGATACACAATGATAATCCATGGCGGTTTGGTCATTGACAATGAATAACGAGAGCAACGTGTGTTCCACTTGCAAATAATTAAAAACGGGCTCGGTTTAACTGCTTTCGTATAAAAAGACGCAGCACTTGCAAATAAAAACCAATTCAAAAACTAAATTCGAGACCAACACGAACTAACTAAATCATGCTCTGCTTCTCTTTAAATACGGCGTTTTTAATCACTCCCTGGCGTCGCAGGAGGTCTTGTTTCTGTCCATCTTCTTCCGCCAATCACCGCTTCCTGCTTCACTATTCTCGCTAATTTGGTCACGCCCTTCAATGCTTTTCTAGTAGGGCATGCTTTTCGTGTCTTCTCTGTGCTTGCTTCCTGCGGTGGGCTTAGCCACACCTCTGTGCTTCTGTGCATGCTTCTGTATCTATTTACTCTGTGTACACATGTTTTGTGGGACCGTTGCTACCGTCCCACTTGAGACTACTGTCTGGCGGGGCTTTTACTTTTTACTGTGTGCAGGTGTTGTTTACGATTTTTATGAGGAATTTCGGTAGCCGTGGAATGTGTAGTTTAGTGTAGGTTCTAGGGGACCAGCTGCCGTTTGTGCAAATTAATTGGGGCGTCTTAATTGGGTCAATAGTGGCTACCGGGGTGTGGAAGGATCAAAATAAAGTACTTCACGTAATTTTACAGGAATGTATGGGTGTGAATCCCAGACACCCTTGAGACGATAAATTATGAAAATGAAATAATATTTAATAATGACTATCACATACAGTATGCTATATATTTATAGTACTGCGTTAGCAGATACGTTGCAAGCTTGTTCAGGAGAAAGTCAATTAATAGTGAACTCTTTCCCAAAAAAAGCCAACATAACCTTCGCTGCAAACTTCACAACATTGGCTTTGATTGGAGAATTGCCATTGTTATTTTGTCTCTGAATCGTAAGAGAAGAACCGTCTTCCATCTCCAGTCGCCAATCATAGCATAAAATCTCCCCTATTTCATTCAAACTGATGAAAAAGGGTTTGAAACTTGGTTCAGCTTGATCCCATTTTTTATCGTCTGACATTAATGGCGTACCCATCTTGCTTACACCTATGACAAACTCAGACTTTTGGTCAAAATGGATTGTGGGACACTGAAGCTAAGTCTAAGGATCTCAGCTACCTTACGCATTTTGATCCACCTGTCTTCATAAACCATAGTTTGAACAGCTTGGATGGTTTCTTCAGTAGCCGCACACAAGGATTGAAGCGACAGTGCACCACCAATTCGACCACCGAATACATGCTACAGTAACAGGTAGAAATGCTCCACGCATGGAGTGTCTGATATGTACTTGTCAAAATGACGCAGATATGTAAACACTTGACAATTTTGGGTTATTTTCCACAACTTTTGGCACTTTACTAAAATTTTCAAAAAGTTGTAAAGAGTTGTAAACTTCTCAAGAATTAGCAAAAAAATATCGAAAAAATTTGAAATTTTAAAAAAATTACCAAAAAGATTGCGGAGTTTCCAAACAGATTGCTGAAAATTGAACAAAAATTGACAACTGTTGAAATTTTTCGAAATAGTTTTTTAAAAAGTGTAAAGTCGTTGAAAAATTTCCAAAAAAAGTCGTATAGCTGGAGCTGCCAAAATGCTGTAATGTTGCTAAGTTGTCGAAACAATGTAAATTGTTAGAAAATTACGAAGAAAAACTGTAAAGCTGTCAAAATGCCGAAAAGTTGCCAGAAATTGTCAAAAAATTTGTCGAAGAACTGTAAATTTGTTAGAAAATTACCAAAAATATTGCGAAGCTGCAAAATGCTATAAAGATCCTAGAAAGCTGTCAAAATCGCTGAAAATTTCCGATAATGGTCGGAAAACTGTCTAAAAGGTTGTCAAATTGCCGAGAAGTTGTCGAAAAGTTGCCAAACTGTTGAAAAGTTGGCCAGAAAACTTGACGAAAATTGACAAAAATAGTTGAAAAATTCCGAAATTGCTTAAAAAGTCGTCAAAAAAGCGTAAAACTGATTTAAAAAACTGCCAAAAAAATGGTCAAGTTGTCGAAATTTATCAGAAATAATGTCAAAATGTGTAAAATTGTTCAAAAATAACCAAAAAATTAGTAAAGCTGCCAAAAGATTGTGAACTTGTCAAATATTCGTTGAATAATACCGAAAGAATTGAAATTTGCTGAAAAATGTCGAATATTTGCAAAGTTCAGAAGAAAGTCCCGAAAAGTTGGACAAAAATAGTTGAAAAATGTCGAAAGTTGTGGAGCACGTTGTCAAAAAAAAGTAAAGTATTTGAAAAGTCTCCAAAACAATGTAGATTTGTCGATAATTGCTGGAAAAAAGTGTAAAACTGTTGAAAAATTACCAAAAAAGTTGCAAAGCTGCTAAAAGCTGTAAAGTTGCTAAAAATTTGTTACAAAATGCTAAAAAAGTTGTAAAGCTAGAAAGAACTGTAAAGTTGCAAAAAAATCGAAAATTTAACAAAAATAGTTTTGGAAAGTCGAAAATCGTAGAGAAAATTGTCAAGAAAGTGTGCAGTTGTTGAAAGAAAACTTTTTTACTTCTCTGAACTACATTTTTCAAACTGACTCTCATAAAACTAAAACATCTGTATTAGTTGACATTTTCTCTAACTCAGATTGATCATACGGAGAACTATATCCAGAAAAAAAGTTGTGACGTGGGATGTAATTTATCAACTAACCAGCAAATTCATCTGAATTTAGACGTCAATATAAACATCGGGTAATGAGAGATAAATTCAGCAAAAACCTCTCCATTTAAAAACTAAATGGTTTAATGCACAAAATTATTCATACATTAGCTGGAGAACACAAGTTCCGAATTGGTCGTTTTGTTGTGCTGGTTATAGCTGATTTTTATTAGAGTAGTAATGGATGCCTGGTGTGTTTGGGTGCTAAAAATGCCTGTTGTTTTCCATATGATAATTATCTGTCTACTGCATTTACAGCAATATGGTAAAAATGTATGGGCAAGTGAGAATTTATTATTCTAAGGTCACTGTTTCAGGCACACATGATTATGATCGAGAATGGCCAATTGAAGGCAATTGGTCGGATATGCTGTAAGACCGCTTCACCTAGGATCATCTATGAAAGTTCGCACTACTTTAAGTGTTTTCAAATGCTATTTTCCTGAAAGCTATTGGAAGCAATTACTTCATGTTCCATTTAAACAGTAGTTTTAAGGACTTTAAGTAACTATATTGAATTTCATACCTATTTACCAGCTTAAATCGAAGTGTTTAAACATTAAACGAAATGAGCAAGGTAGCCCCAAAAAGAGACAAGAAGGAGTAGTCTATTCCATCCCTACGAAACCACGTGGAACAGTCTACATAAGAGAAACAAGTAGAACACTCAAGACTAGAGTCTCGGAACATAGAAATGCATTGAAGAACCTGAATGAAGAAAGAAGCGGCAGAACATTGTCATAAATGTGGGTGTAGACCGAGCTTTGATAACATCAGTATACTCGGCCATGAAAGCAACACTTTCAAGAGAAAAATTAGAGAGCCAATGGAAATGGAAGTAGCAGGTTCCAGCAATGTAGGAACAAAAAACATTGAAATAGGCGACACATGAAACAGAACCTTCTTGAGGAAGTTCCTTAAGGAAGGCAATGGGCCACCAGCTTGAATGGATATTCTAACCAGGTATATATTGGCCCTGATGGCATAGTGGTTCCAGCTCTCCACTCACAATCTCAACGTTCGGGGATCAAGCCCCAGTTCTAGCATGGATTTATAGAAAATTATTCTAATTGTCATAGCCTGAAGAAGGTAGTAGGTACACTACACAAACGTCGCTCACCACTGTATTATTGTGTGTTATATTGTGTTAATCTAATAAAGGTGTTTGACATTTTTATGCGATTGTTAGGCCAATAAAAGTCAACAACGAGTTCTCATTATAACCAATTGCAAGCACCATTTCGAAAATTGTTAAAATAATCCGTGTTTTGGGACTTGGTATTATCTAAACCTGAGACTCAACTCGAGCTCAGTTTCAACTTATAAACCTCAAATTAAGTTGAACTTGACATCCATTTTGATTTTACCAGTTGCAGTCAAATTCTTTTGGGGTAAACTTTCTATATCTGAGCTTGTTCTCAATAGTGAAAAAAATGATTAAAAGTTGTCGTCTGTTATCATCCAAGGGATGAATTTTGACTAGCAGTTATGGCATTGCTCATCCCCACCAGAATTCAAATAAGAACAAGAAATCACACAGTAACCACCTATTTCAAAAATTAATAATGAATAATCGTTTGTGGACATGTATAGAAAGGATAATGAATTTGAACCTACTACTCCTCAGGATTATTTTTTTCATTTCATCAAAACCGAGCTCACATTTCGAAAGTGATTATTTTTTATTGCAACTGGTGCAACTGCTAAAGTTTGGTGCAACTGGTAATGCAACTGCAAATGTACGGGTTTCAATGGTCAAGGAAACCCGAGTTCAAGCTCAACTGATGATACTGCTGATATCTATAACGTCTTAATTTTTGTAAACCACTGTTTTTTTGTACTCGACCCGTTTGTACTGGTACAAACGACGGTCTAAAATTTGTTTGCACTTTTCTAAAAATTTTTGTACCAATTTTAGATGAAAATTATTGTGACATATTCATCCTTACTACTTAATACTTGACAAATTATTGTGTAATAAAGTCCGATTATTAACTAGTACTCAATTCTTAATTTTTTCTTAAGGATAGTGGGATTAGACAGACTCAAAAGTAAATTTACTAGATAGTATCATAGTAGTTGATTGGAAAACCAAACTTCTCTTTTCAACTTTATTCCACACTCACACCTAGTACAACTCAACGTTTCAAATTTACAAGTTTGCGAAAATAGTTTATATTTCTTTATTTTCTTCTTCATCTTCATTATTATCATCATCAAGTTTTTCTGAATCACTTTTACACAGCACCCAATGTTGTACCTTCCACGATTTTCCGACAATGGGACCCATTTTGAGTATGCTGTTGACAAATCGGCAGTGTCGTATGGCAAGTAATTCAGTTTGACACATAACGATTTGTCCAACAAACCAATTTTTATTCCTGTGATCAATGTCATTTTGATCATTAAATTGATCTATGTCACATTCACCAGACTCCACTTCCTCAGCACTATCATCGTTCTCCTCACTATTTTCACAAACAATGGCGTTTTCATCACACTGTTCTGGTGGCGATGAAGACTTTCGTTTACGAGAAAAAAAGTTGCATAAATTTTTCTGCATCATCCACTATATATATCGTATTGTCACATTAAACGAAATAGGAGCCATGTCACATTAACTGAATTGGTGAACAGTCACATTGATGGGAAAACCCATACCATATCCTGTAGGAAATACGGCCATGGCACTGTAGGTGGCATGCTGTGACCCTGTTGGGTGGCTCGCTAATATTTTCGTTTCGGGAATCTAACCCAGCTGGTACTACCACAGGAAAACCTATGGTGTACCTCGGCCTTGTCCTAGGGTTCAGCTGTAGAATAATGGACAACGCAGCTGGGTCAGGGGTGGCAATCCCTAGTCCTCATTCACTGAGAATGAGAGATGGCGCCACTCGTAGAATGGCTTACTGTAGGGGACCCGATTGTCAACCTAAATCCCCTAATTGGCCCTGACCTTAAGGGTCCGAGGGCTTTCTTAACTGAGGGTACTCTCAAGGGAAAACTGGCTTAAGGAGGATTCCCACAAATATACCCTCAGCAATAATAACCCTGAGAAGACTCACTAAATCCTCTTCTCAAAGTACTCAGCGCTGGGCGATGGGTTCAAGAGTCAAAGCCTGGGTCCTACGGACAGCCGGGAAGCTGGTACAGTAATCCGAAGCCGTTCGGCATGGAGGGTAGGCGAATGTGAGTCAGTGGGCAACAGTATCAAAACGTTTCCTCGGGGAGGCGATGGGGTTCTCGATCAACGGCGACAGGGTAAACTCCTACAGTTGGGTTACGGTAACTGACAACGCAAGGGAGACTGAAGGCGAATATGTAAATTTATTGAATAGGTGGCGGACGCAGGTACAATATGCAAATTATAATAAGACGACGCAGGCAAATGTGGGAACGCAGGCTGTAAAATGCAACAAGACGATTAGGCCCAAAAATGAGTGCAAAATTAACGAAACAGGCCCTTTTAAAGGGGCCTGTAATCTACAGTATGCCTTGGGCGGAGCTAAGACACACCCAAGCTAACTTCTGCAGCAGAAATCGCTGCAGAAGATGCCTATGGTCACATAGACATTTTCCAGTTCACTACGTTGAGCATTGGGGTGAGTTTTCACTCTCCATGCTTAGAATAGGAATGTCATCTAGTGAGAATTTCCAACTAGGCATTTCACGTTGCGAAAAGTCGCTAGTTTTTACTGATAAGAGGTGCACATTGTGCTCCAATTACAGCGATGAGCTCGGAGAGCTTATCTTTAATAGAAATTCTTGACTAGCAGGTTACATACCATAGTCTACGTGTATAACAAAAATAACAAATCGAAACGGAAATAAAAGTGCACAAATGAAACAGAAACCAAACATAAAAAGTACACACAGAATTTGTGGGCACCTGACAGTATCTAAAAATTGTTTGTACTGTTACAAACAAGGCCCAAATTTATGTTTGTACTCAAGCCAAAAAGTTTGTAAAGTACAAAAAAACTATGTTGTAAACTACATGATTCTATTTCAATTTTTGTGTTTGATCAATGTCAGTTTTTATCGAAAGTTGTCGGCTTATGGCTGATTGAAAATATGCTGACATCGAAACTATTACAGGAAAACTGCTCTGGGCATAGTGAATTTCCATACTGAATGTTGTACTTGAAATAAATGGGGGGGATGGGTTAAAGATTTGATCAATCAAAGTTAATTATTGGTCAGTGAATCTTGAGGATGAGATAAAGTCTGCAGAGAAGAAATAGCTAGGAATGACCCTGGCCTCTTTTTATACTTGCTGATGGCACTAAGTAATCCATAACAGAATTCGTGTAGGATGAAAGCTGTTTCAATTTTTTTTTCATGTTCATCTAGAAGGTCATCCATATAACATAGTGCAATGAGAATATTTGCATGGAATCTGCTGACATACTCAGAAATCGACTCGCCACAAAGTATTCTTAAGCTCCACTCGGGCCCAAATGGCGAAAGGAGGGCTGGCTAGAGACGGGCTAGGGCTAAATGGTTGGCCATCTCACTGTTTAGCCCGAAATTTTGTTATTCGTAATTGTTTCAAGATTTGGCCGACCATTTAGCCCTAGGTTTAGCTCACCAATTGCCCCTAGATTTTTCCTGTCATTTGCCCCAGACATTTACCCCTCCTTTATCCTACGATTTGGTGAGTTTTTTGCCCCACCATTACCCTTTACCCACGATTTTTCACCCCACGATTTGGAAAGTGGGGCCGGGCAGAGTCAGCTAGCAAAGCAGAATATGTGTTCACATGCTGGCTTAAGGTGTTTTTCACAGCATTGACAGAATGCACACAGTCTGGAGAGTGTTAGCATGGTGCCTAGTGTATTCATCTATCATGAGCTTCTTTTCTTGTGGAATACATGGCCCAACTTGTGTTTACTTTGGAGAATAAATATTCATTGACTGTGTTGAGGCGACCTTTTCCCACTACTCGGGGCTTCAGTAAAAGTTTGGCTCGGTCCTGGACTTGAACCCGGGACCTTGCCGCTACCATCCGCACGCTCTAACCAACTGAGCCGACCGAGCAGCCGGAAAGGCGCTCTCTTTTTGCGACAATTCGTAGTTGAGGTGGCTGCTTTGGCCACTCTCAACATCCCTCCTGTTAGGGGCCACCAGTGTTGAGGCGATTTTTTCCAGCTACTCGGGGTTTCAGTAAATGTTGGGCTCGGTCCTGGACTTGAACCCGGGACGTTGGGGCTACCGTCTGCAGGCTCTAACCAACTGAGCCAACCGAGCAGCCGGAAAGGCGCTCTCTTTTTGCAACAATTCGGAGTTGAGGTGGCTGCTTTGGCCACTCTCAACATCTGCAAAGCATTTCTACAATAAGATGTCGATGATAATCGTCACATGTACCATATGATTTTTGGACATGCAGAGTCGACGCCATTAAACAGGGTTCCACTGTAGATAACTGCAGCCCAGAGACTGTTGGACGTATTGTGTAACAATGGAAAATGCAGAAGTTCAACCTGGCGATGATCAGAACTCAAATACTCTAACCTGCAGGGTTTAATGCATTGTTTCCATTTGTACTGTGTGCTAGTCAATGGGAAATTAAAGCAATCAATGTTTTCATAATCCTAATTTGAACTCAATATAATCGTACACTTGGAATGGATCTTTTCGATTTCTGGTTAATGGTCTATCAACTTGATCTTCCTCCCAATTTTCATACACCACCTCGTCTATAAGATCTACCTATCCCATTAAATCCAATAATTTCTTCTGGAAACAATATTTTCTCTGTTTCTAAGCTCGCCACCACACAGCGCTATTTCATGGGCTAAATTTTCACCAAAAAATGTCACTATTCAAACTAGTCCACCTTTCCTCATACAGCAGACATCCTTTGTATAGCCCGCCTTTTAAACTTAGTTTGTCCTATATTTCCCCATGGATTTTGCCTGCCATTCAGCCCCTATTTTTCCGTGTGTTTTTTTTACCCTGCGATTTTAGCCTGACTTTAGCCCATCATTTGGTCTGTAATTCGCCCCAAAACTTAGCACGCATTTTGCAAGTTCCCCCAATAGCCCACTATATTGTTTTTTATACATTTTCGTTCGCCATTTGCCCCTAGCCCACTTTTCGTCATTTGGCCCTTGGAGTATAGATAAGGGCCAACATAGAGCATCATCTGAAGCCTACGTTAATCAGAACACTGACCTACGTTTTCCAAATAAGAAATAAATTCGGTCTGAATCATTAAACCTTTGGTTTTTCGACGTGAGTTGGCAGTTAACCTTTAGAGGAAAAATCATTTGGCATTGCTAATTTACCAAGTATAAAACTAGAGTTTGCCTGCTTACAAATAAAACAGAACATTGATTGAGTGACAAGAGAAATGCAACACCAATTTCACGGCCGAATCCAGCTACAGTAACTGACGGGAATAGTTGGCACATGAGCAATCTGGTTTCTTCTGGAGGGCCTTCTGCACAAAAGATTCAAATATTAAAAAACAATTAAATCGATGGTTTTACACTACAAAATGAAGATAACCCAAAGTAAGGGCCTAGTTGTTTTTGGTCTCACACGGAAATTATTTAAATTTTGAATTTTTGAACGAATTCAAACCTTACCATGATTTTAACATTTATTTCTTCCCGTTCCAAGCATCAGCGACAATCGAGACACATTTTGAGCTGTATTCAGGGTATTCAATACCGGTTGGTATCACTGAATTGGCCTTACAATCAAAAAGAGAATAGAAATCATCGTGATTATTTATATGATACTATTTACTGATGAACTTATAGTCAAAATGCTATAAATGTCATTTCAAGTCTTCTCTCCAGGAAGAAAAACTTCTTATCAAGAGGACACAATGAAAATACGAATCCTAAAATGACCTAAATTATTCAGTTCCTATTCATGATAGCTTTTCTCCTCGAAATCTCAATTAGTTTCTTACTTACAAGTAAGCAGCTATTTACGGTCTATGCTGAATTCAGGGGACTCTAACTTGATAATGACTTACAGTTATCAATATTTTGATCCAATTTGGGACCCAAGGCATGGTTCCTAACTGTGTAACGACCAGATTTGTGAAGCACTTTACTTTATCCAATTACAGACAGTCGAAACGGCTACAACGGAGCAGGGGAACGGGAATATGGGGGCGATACACGGATAATAATAATCGATGGCTGCTTTGAGACGTTGACAACGACAAATGGGAAACGCAGCGAGTTACAACAACCACTTAACTGCTTCCGAATAAGGGACGCTCGCTCACAATATAAAAACGCTTGCAAATAAATGGGGCGCGAGGATCGAAAACTGAGAATTACAACAATAATCAAAATCACGCTTTGCTTCTCTTTAAATATGACGTTTTTGGCCACTCCCTGGGTGTCGCGGGAGGTTGTGCTTCTGTCAATCTTCTTCCGCCAATCGTCGCTTCCTGCTTTACTATTCCTGCTTATTTAGTCACGCCCTTCAATGCTTTTCTAGTACAGCATGCTTTCCGTGTCTTGCTTGCTTCCTACGGTGGGCTTAGCCACACCTCTGTGCTTCTGTGCATGCTTCCTGTATCTGTTTCTCTGTGTACACATGTTTTGTGGGACTGTCGCTACCGTTGCACTTGAGACTACTGTCTGGCGGGGCTTTTACTTATTTTACTGTGTGCAGGTGTTGTTTACGATTTTTACGGGGGATTATGGTAGCCGTGGAATGTGTAGTTTAGTGTAGTTTCTAGGGGACCAGCTGCCGTTTGTGCAAATTAATTGGGGCATCATAATTGGGCTACGGGGGTGTGAACGGATCAAAATAAAGTACTTCACGTAATTTTACAGGAATGTTTGGGTGTGAATCCCAGACACCCTTGAGACGATAAAATACGAAAATGAATAAATATTTAATAAATGACTATCACATACAGTATGCTATATATTTACAGTACTGTGTTAGCAGGTACGTTACAACTGTCTGTTGATGCCATGCAGAATATCATGCACATTCCACTCCATGACATTTCGGATCTCTTTCAGTGATAATAAAAGCTATAAATGCGCTCAAGCTTGTGGCAATCCGTACGCCATAGTGAATCTCACTCGCATGGATGCCAGTGAATTCAGTCGAGAAAAGTACGATGAACTCTGTCCGTAAGTAAAATTGTCTATCCGTTGATGATTATTAGGTGCTGGAAGTTTTTAGAAGCATCACAAAAATAAATTTACAGTAAGTATTTTTTTGATCAAAGTTTTCCTATCTAGGGCAGATATGCAATGGACCAAGTGCCGGTTGAGCTGCTTCAAAAAAGGCAGGCCACTCAATTTGTCGAAAAGAATTGCAGCTATCATAACTTTCGAGTGCTCAGAAGGTAAGAGGTGCGATTATCAATAAAGATCATTTCCCTTCCTTCAATTTCAAATAAATTTACGTCTGTAAATTATGTAGGGTGAGGCAAAAAAACGGAACCTGAAATTTATGAAATTTTCAAACTTCTAGTCTAATAATAAGAAAAAAATTTCATGATAAGATTAAGCATTCAATACTGAATAGATTATTACAAAAAAATCGAAATAAATTAACAAAAAGAAGTTTTAATAACACCCTCGGCAACAAAAAGTCGCATCGTGATGCAAAATTGATCAATAGCCAAAGTAATACTTGGTTGAGGCAACTTCTTCCAACAAGATTGGATACGATTTTTCAAATGGGTCAAATTTTTTATAGCCATTGCGTAAACCATTGAGTGCAAGGCCTTTGAAAAGAAATAGTTCATGAGAAGGGAACAGGGTAGCCAATTTATCCGTTTCAAAGCATGACCCGACAATTGAGCGCCGGACAATTGAGCGCTGACAATTGAGTGCCGACAACTGAGTGCCAGACAACTGAGCGCCGTGACAACTGAGCGCCGAGACAACTGAGCGCGGAGACAATTGAGCGCCAGACAACTGAGCGCCGACAACTGAGCGCCATGGCTTAGGCTTAGGCTTATGTTTATGCTTAGGCTTAGGCTTAGGCTTAGGCTTAGGCTTAGGCTTAGGCTTAGGCTTAGGCTTAGGCTTAGGCTTAGGCTTAGGCTTAGGCTTAGGCTTAGGCTTAGGCTTAGGCTTAGGCTTAGGCTTAGGTTTAGGCTTAGGCTTAGGCTTAGGCTTAGGCCTCAGTAAATGAAAAAAAACGCTCAATTATAATGCATTAAATAGTCGGTGCTCAGTTGTCGGCGCTCAAATGTCTGACGCTCAGTTGTCGGGGCTCAAATGTCTCGCGCTCAGTTGTCACGGCGCTCAGTTGTCACGGCACTCAATTGTCCGGCACTCAGTAGTCGGCGCTCATTTGATTTGTTATTGATTTCACCAAAAATATAAAGATTATGAACCAAGAATGAATTAGTAGGACTTGATTTCAAGATGTTCATACCTTAACAAATAGACTCTTACTTTGTGTTGGGTACGGAATAGAGAAAATGGAAAAATAAATGGCCCGAAATGGAGACAAGACTTTTTAAAAATACCAAGTATTAATTTCTGATCAATAGAATAGATCTTTGTCTTTCTGCATTTGAAAGTACCAACCCGAACCCTTTTTTTGCAAAATGCTTCCTTTCAATCATCAAATTGGCGGCTACAATACATCATTTCAATTTTTCTCTTGACTTAATTCGGCAGTTTTCAATTTTGACTCTTATAGTGTCAATGTGAACGTCTTTTTCGTCTGAAAAAATCATCCAATCAATAGTTGGCTTTCTAGTCAAATGTAACAAGTGGTTAACCATAATGAGCTGCTTTTCTTTGGTTTACTCAGAAGTGGGACCCATTTAAATACATCAACATAATTTACTTTTAATAACTCACGAATGTATTGTTGCAAAGTTTTAAGTTTTCGATCAGTTTTCTACTCTGACATTTGGACTCCAACTTTATTTTTCAGGCTAATTGCCAATTTGACTACCATTCAAGCATTTCTTCCATTCGAGCATTTCTTGGTCAACCGATACCAATGACTCTATCAATTAACTCAGTTTTAGGTTTTTCTTGGCTGGAATTCGAATTCAACATCACAATATTCAGAATCAAGCTAAAATGGTTTCAAGATTCAACACAGTTTGGATTCGAAGAAGTACAAAAAATTCATTACAAAAAAATTTAATCACAAAAAGATAATCATCTTGATTGAAAAAATAGTTATCTTTATTATTTTTATCTTGACTACTTTGCTTGGAATAAAGGCGAAAACAATCAAACTAAACAAACATATGTCAAAATTGTTAGTTTTTCCTGGAACTTTCGATGACATCGCATCTAAAATACTGGTGACTAGTTCGTTAAGTTGGTGATTTTGAATCTCTATGATGTTGGTTCACTGTAATCCTAGCGTAGGAAAAGCTCAGGGCGTGACTTTTCTTGTTATCCTTCCAATGATTAAAAGCTTTCTATATTCTATTTTGCTTTTTCTTTCTGCTTTACGTATTTTTCTCAGTAAATTGTGATATTTCACAACAGCCAGTAATTATTAATATTGCAATGTTCCACTTATCTAAAAGTGGCTTCCAGAGTAACACATGGAGAAGGTGTTCAATTTATAAATGGCACGGTTTCTGTGATTTACGCCTGACTTCCCTAGGTACTCAAGGAAACTACGTGGATTTTTATGGAATCGAAGCTCATAGATATGAAAGTTTTTACTCTAACAATGGGAAAACACAAAAATTATTTTTTCAGATTATTTGAAACATCTATCATGCTTAAAGGCTGTTCACAAGGAGAAGAAAGTGTCCGACTGCATAGACCAATGTACAGATTACCAATGGCCGGCTTCCGGATTGGAAGTCGAACAAGATATAGGTCCATTGTGCAAGTGAGATGCATTATTAGGCTGCAGCGGAAAGTTTTCAAAAATATCTGCACCCTCACATAAGCATGAGCTTTGGCTTTTGGTATTGCATCCTATAGATCTTGCAGGTACTGTTTTCCAACATCAATATTTCACATGGCAAACTTTTTTCAGGCAGATTGAATGCCAAAGTAAATGTCAAAAAGAAGAATTATTGCTGCAATGCAAAAAAGAAGGCAAAGAAGCATTCGCAAAAAATATAAAGAATTATATTGCAGCGTTCAAACTTTTGGCTTGGGCTATTTACCATCGGGGTACTGGCAAACGGCTGAACTTCACTGATAACTGTGATCAAATCGTCTATTAGCATGATGTTTGGTATTTTACAGCAATTTCAAAGTAAAATTTTTGTTATTGAATCAAGGTATCCCCTGAGTTTTCTACTGCAGAATTTTGACTGATTAGGGAAATATATTTTTTTTCATTCGATTTTTGAAATAAGCAATAGTATCCAAAATCGTGACCGGACATTACAGCACGGAACAATAGAGTGTAAGCACACTAGAGCACGGACATTAGAGCGCAGAGACATTAGGGTGCATCTATTGATTCAAAAAAATTTTAAAGAACTTTCGGTGATCTGCAATGAACGCGAATTTTGAATTGATTTTCAACATGAAAAAAGAATACTGAGCAAGCAGCTTCATTTCAACAGCCGACAAAAAATTGCGTGCGTGACTCCGAATGCGAGTTAGAAATTCAAGATGAATTCGAAAATAACAAACTGAAAAAATTTTATTCGATGGTTCAAAGGTCAAATATCTGCGATTTTTTCGAAACTTTTGAAAAAATACCCTATGGTAGAAAAATGCTTTGGCATCAACCTGAACATCTTCAGAGACATGAAAGAAAGTAAAGAGAGCATTTTGGGCTGTAATGTAGTTATTTCTTAATTGTTTCATTTTCGCTTTTTTATTTTGCTCTGATCTAATTTTTCTATGCTCTATCGTCCTGCGCTCTAATGTCCTTGAGGTCTGTTGCGCCTATTCATTATTGCCCTGCACTCTATTGTCTCAGTGGCTGACGCGAAAATTTTTTCGGGGGAAGGGGCAGAAATTTTCATTTACAATTCTTATATTTTTGTTACATTATTTCTTATGACACGCAAACTATTTTCTCGGAACTTTTTTTAAATAAGACAAAACGAAAAAAAGGACGAAACGATGGGGCAACTGGCAAGAAAATAGAGGATAGATGAAAGAAGAAAAATTCGAAAAAAGTTAATAAATACTTGAATATGTTTCGTAGATTTCTGATAATCTGCATTAAACCATTGTCTTGAAAATTTTTATTTCTGGACCATGAGTTTAGGAAGTGCGGCCGGCCCCGTCCCTGCATCCGCTACTGTATTGTCTCTAATTTCCACGCTCTAGTGATCCTGTGCTCTATCGACCCACGCTCTATTGTCCCAGCATTCTAATGTCCGAGTTCTAATGTCTGCCCTCTAACGTCCATGCTCTAATGTCCTGTGCTCTATTGTCCCTCCACTCTATTGCCCACGTTCTATTGTCCTGTGCTCTATTATCCTGCACTCTAATGTACCTGCGCTCTACTGTCCTGTGCTCTAATAACCCTGCACTCTATTGTCCTGCCCTCTATTATCCTGCACTCTAATGTACCTGCGCTCTACTGTCATGCGCTCTGTAACGTACCTGCTAAAGCAGTACTGTAAATACGTAGCATACTGTATGTGATAGACATTTGTCAGATGTTATTTCATTTTCGTATTTTATCGTCTCAAGGGTGTCTGGGATTCACACCCAAACATTCCTCTAAAATCATGTGAAGTACTTTATTTTGATCCATTCACACCCCAGTAGCCAAATTAAGATGCCCCAATTAATTTGCACAAACAGCAGCTGTTCCCTTAGAACCTACACTAAACTACACATTCCACAGCTACTGTAATCCCCCGTAAAAATCGTAAACAACACCTGCACACAGTAAAATACGTAGAAGCCCCGCCAGACAGTAGTCTCAAGTGTAACGGTAGCAGCGGCCCCACAAAACATGTGTATACAGAGAAACCGATACAGGAAGCATGCACAGAAGTGCAGAGGTGTGGCCAAGCCCACTGTAGAAAGCAAGCGAAGCATGAAAAGCATACAGTACCAGGAAAGCATTAGAAAGGCGTAACTAAGAGAGCATAAAAAGCGTAGCAGGAAGCGACAATTGGCGGAAGAAGATGGACAGAAGCTCGACCTCCCGTGACGCCCTGGGAGTGGCCAAAAACGTCGTATAAAAGAAGAAGCAAAGCGTGATTTTATTATTATTGTAATTTTCAATTTTCGACTTCCGTGCCTTGTATTTGCAAGCCTTTTTATACTGAGAGCGAGTCTCATTTTTATTCGGAAGCAGTTAAGCCCTGTGTACTCGCCATGTTTATCGTTTATCGTTTGTAGTATCGACGTCTAAAGCAGCCGTCAATTATTGTAAAGCCGTATCGCCCCGTATTACTCGCCCGCGCCCCGTTCCATTATAGCCGTTCCCGCCGTAACGTCCATTTGGTTAAAAGTAAAGTGCTTCACACAAAATTTGGTCGTTACAGCTCTAATGTTCCTACGCTCTATTGTCCCACGCTCTATTGTCCTATGCTCTATTATCCTGCGCTCTAATGTACCTGCGCTCTACTGTCCTGTGCTCTAATGTCCCTGTGCTCTATTGTCCTGCACTCTAATGTTCCTCTGCTCTATTGTGCCATGCTCTATTGTCCTGTACTCTATTATCCTGGGCTCTAACGTACCTGCGCTCTACTGTCCTGCGCTCTAATGTCCTGCGCTCTAATGTCCGTGCACCCTAATGTCCGCCTGAGCACATACATTAGAACACGGACATTAGAGTGCAGGGACATTAAAGCGCAGGACAGTAGAGCGCAGGTACATCAGAGCACAGGACAATAGAGCGCCGGGACATTAGAGGGCAGGACAGTAGAGTGCAGGTACAGGTTCTAGGACAATTCGCCGCCAGTAATTTGCCCCCAGCAATTCGCCCCCCACAATTCGCCTCTGGTAATTCGCCCCCACTGCAGTTCGCCCCCGGACAATTCGCCCCCAACACAATTCGCGCCTAAGTAATTCGCCCCCAGTAATTCGCCCCTGGTACTATAATCACCTAGGTTTTAGGTTTAAAAGCAACGCCATGATATGTTATGTAATATATCTCCAGATATTTCCCCTATTAGGTAACCATATTTTATGTGAAACATAAAGGGGATGAAAAGATGATTTTTCACTTCGCCCTGTCACCTCTGTTTTCCCTTTTACTCTTTTTTTACATTGTCTTTTTTCTTTTCTTTTCCAGTTACATACATATTTTCTTTTTTCAACTTCATTTCTTGTAACTTTTTATCGGGATCTATGGAGAGCAATTAAGATTATGACAAAATATCACAATTATTCTACGTGTGACTATTGTGTTCTTCACTATCTTTTTTGTGACAACTTTGCGGTGTATCGGAAACAAAAAAGAATAAAAATAGAAAAAACAGAAGAAAAATATAAAGGAAAAAAAGAAAAGGAGAAAAAAATATAGAAGAAGAAACTATACAAGAAAGATGAAAGACAAAAAGGAGGAATGCAAGAAAGAAAATTAAACGAAAAAAGGAACAAAAAACATAAAAAAACAAATCCAGATCGGAGAACATAAATGACTCGCAGTTCTGCTTATGATATCCGTGTTACACGTTAATATTCTGCCTAAATTTTCTCGGCTATTCACGCCATCGAACTAAAATTTGGCATGGTTTCTGGGGATTAGGACACCATCATTACAAACTTGAAAAAATATGAATTTGTAAATTGCCAGTGTTGAGATTTTCCACACGTTTTCGATCGAAATTGATCATTTTCAGTCAGTTAAACTTTAGCTGCAAGCCTTCGTTTTTAACTCAAAGCCAACCTCAAAGCCATTTTGTTTCAAGTAGAAAAAACAACTGGTTACTTCATTTCCAGGGAACTACTGCTCATACGCCTGTATTGCTGACCGTACGAGTAAAAAAGGCTTATACTGACTTAGCACTTACCGCACCAGTAAAAAAATCTTATATTCAAAAAAAAATTATTTGTGGACCTTTATTTGGAACATTGCTGTACAGATCTTTTTCTTCTTGTACATAATACATGCACTCTCCATGCAGAATTAATAAATAAACATGCTATTTCGGCTGGGAAAAATCTCTAGGCTTTGTGCATGGATGTGTAGAAATGCCATTAAATAACTGCTAACAACCTAGTGGAGTTATTTTTAAATCTGAATTTTTAAAATTAAAAAAACAGCAAATTGAGGGCCAGGTACTGGGGGCGAATTGTGGGGGGCGAATTACCAGGGGCGAATTGTGGGGGACGAATTCTGGGGACGAATTACTGGGGGCGAATTGTTCGTATCCCCTGGGTATCATCCAAAATAGTCCCTTGACTTCTGTAGGGTAATGATACGAAAAAAAGGAAAAGGGGTATTTTAGAGGTGCAGCCACCTATTCATCACATGTTGTCCCGCTTACTCTACTGAAACTGCAACCACATTTTTCAAACCATACACATATGGCTCAGTTAGTGCAGTTAATGGTGCTTCGCCTTGTGAAGGTTCAATCCCTCACTAAACGATATATTTCTTTAAGTGCCAGACATGCAGATTTGAACATACTATGTTACTATTCAGAACCCCTTGCTACTCGAACAGGAAGTGTTTCAGTGGTGCAGCCAGCTGTTTATCATCAGTTGTCCCACACACTACCAAAACTACAAGAATAATTTCCGAACCATCCATGTGCCTCGCTCGATGAAGTTACTAAAATACCGGCCTTGAAAGCAGGCGTTGAGGGTGCAAGCTTCTCGCTTAGCATTATGTTTGTGTACTATCCAACACCCTGATATTGACATACGACATTGCTCCCTAGCACAAACATCAGTGCGGAAAGGAATTTTGGTTGGCAACGTAGCTTACCGACCACCAGCCAGTGTCTAGGTGTTAGAGTGTGAAATCTGACACACGTGTCCGTTCCAAGAGTTGCCTACAAGTACCAAACGTCCAATCATGATCTGCCTTGATGTCCACATTTAATTTGGCATTTAGCCATATTCGAGAATTTTTTGGATTTTTTTTAATTTCTACTTATTTTCATATTATGGTTTTTGTGTTATTATAAAGTGTAGAAACTCTGATTCTCATTAAAGCCTTGCTGACATTGTCGAAAATTTCTTACAGCAGACCATTTGAGAAAAAAAAGCATATGAGATAGATTCAGATCAGTAAAATGCTAGATGTTGTAGATCATAGGGTAATGCCTACATGACCGATACTTCAAATTCCTGCAGGTAAGACGTAGTGCTAATGCTCTCGTAAATTGATTCGTCATTTAAATTATATAACATGCCATAACAGCTGACATGCATTTGCATGGACAATGAGCTTTTGGAAATACAAATTCCACCAAAATACGGTCTGTGTCAAAAAATGTCAAGTCTAGATTGTTTCAGAATTTGTGGGCAAGTCAAAAAATCGTATTTTGTTATCATTGAGATGCATCCGTGATGATTCATTTAAAAATTACTTTCATACCAAATAGAGTTTTGTATTTTTAAGCCTGGTTTTCGTGTACATTATTATCATTAGTAGTATGTCCTGTGTCTATAGATGGCAAAATTATAACATAAACTCGTATTAACTCATAGTCTCCCATCTAACATTTTCACCCTTGAGTATTTGTTAGGCATTTTCAGTTTCACCAAGATTCACCCATAAGCGTTTTTCTACGTGTTTTCAACTAGATGCTTTTTTTCTGGGACATTTTCCCCATTTTGCTCTAGGGCGTTTCTCACAGAATCTGGGCTCACGTTTTTTTACAAGTGTCCCCAGGCATGTCACGCCAAATTAGGGGTGTCAGAGTTCAGATGCTAATTTTATATGATGCTCTTGTGTTATAGTAAACCCTGGCCCAAAACCGTGTGTGTGACCCTAGATTACAATGTTATAGGGTACAATCATGTTCTCTGGTGTCATAAAAGTCTGAAGAAGAGCCACTACTGATTTGGATGATCAAAATTGACTAGTGATTCTACCAGCACACTCAACTATGCACTCATTTTTGTGCTTTTTAGTGGGTTATGCGATGTTATCCAAAAATATGTTCTTTTTAAAACACAAATATTTTCAAAATACATGTCTTTCTAGTAAACATGTCTTTTTTAAAATACATAGAATTAATAATAGGAATAAAAAAATAATAATGATAGTAATAATTATAATAATAATTTAATCTGAATGTACAAACCATTAAAAGCAAAAATCAAAAAAATTAAAATAAAGTGAACATGAATCAATAATTAAGACATGAGTTAATGTTAATTTGAAGATCTTGTAAGATCAAGGAATGACAAGCAATAAAACGCTTGTGTAGGCCCCAGTCTTTTTAAACTTCTTATGCTTGTAACACTACGATGTATTCGTGATCTGTTAGTCAAAATCTTTGAACCCTTAGTTTTTAAGCTTCATCTTCTTCTATGGATGACATCTAAAACGAGTTGGGCTGAGTATCCTTAAAAATTGTCAGTCTTTCTGTGAGAAAGTTTTTTTTTTAAAAAACCCAACTATCTTCATCAATTGAATTTACTCTCATCAGTTTGTCGCATCTGTCATTTGAACTTTAATGAGAATAGAAACATCGTTAAGAATCCAAACTCGAATGGCCCATAAACAAAGACTTGGGTGACGTAAAATCCAAATCTAGAAAATTCAGAGCTCCAGATTTTTCTGGATTTCTTCAACAACGACGAGGAATTTTTTCAAACCTAGACTATAAAAACACGCGGAAAAAACCAACTTGTTTATCAGTGGGAGCAAAAGGCACGTTTTTGATTGACACCACGAGTTAAAAGTGGCACTTTGGGTAACGAAGAAAAAACATATGTGTACCAAACGGAAGTGTGTGGTGACAGTTATTTTGTGAAAAATTTCGTCTAAGCACTCTAGTCCACCTACTTCGTTTGTTGTCAAACCAGTTCTGCAAGACATCAATCAAGGTCATATGTCATCAGCTTTCAGGGCTATAAAAGTTCCTTGCTTCCGATACGTTAATCCAGAATCTTTCATTTCACTGTGCATTCGATATCATGAATTGCTTTATCCTATTATGTGCTCTATGCTTAATTTTGTTTTACTGTTATGCTTCACCATATGGCGGTGATAACAGGGCTGACGGCAACCGACCACCACATCAGAATGGTCAGAGTGATGGAAATCGACCACCACAAAATGGTAATTCTGACAACAACCAACTAAGTCGTGATGGACAGTTCAGGAATCGATCACCGCAAAATGGTCACTTCGACAGCAACAATCCACGTCAGAATGGTCAATTTGATAACAATCATCCACATCAGAATGGTCAATTCGATAACAACTATCCACAACAGAATGGTCAATTCGCTAATGGTCGGTATCCACAACAAGGCCCGAATTTTCACCAGCAACAAGGTCGAGATTTTGGGGGTGAAGAACATCGTGATAATGGAAATTTCAACCACGATGGTGGTCGAACGTCAACTTACAACAGAAATGACAATGGTCGATCGATGTCCTATGATAACAACAACGACCATCATCAAGGGACTGGGCCTCGAGGAGGTCAGTTCGGCGGTCGAAACGATTATCAGCAACATGATGGTCGAGATGGCGGCTTTGCGAGACACAATGAAGGTCAAAATCAGAGGACAAATGATGCTAGGTACCCGCATTGAACGGGTAGTGATGGTATATTGTTAGAGTTTTGTGTCAAGAGACTGATTCATATCTCGAGCTTTATCTATTGTTAATAAAGACAAAAGCTATGTTTCCTATGAACTTCTCATATCACATTAGCATACATGCATGTGGAGATGTAGATCCATACCTATTCTTGAAGCTGTTTGTCCTGGAAACAGGCAGAATTCTGACTGACTCCCCAGAATTTTCATTTCATAGGATTTTTATTTTTTATTTTCTTCTCAAAAAAATTTTGCACATAAGCGTATTAAACATAGGATAAATTTGATTTTAAAATATTTCAATGCTCTTTGAAGACTTTATCATATAAAAACTAGGAAATTTCATGTAAAAAAATTGAAAATCACTTGGAAAAAATTCAACTTTTATTAAAACTAAAAGAGTACACTGAGAAAAATCTAGAAATCAAGTTTGAAAGCATTCTGATCAATTTTAGCTGAATTATGAGAACATTCAAAAAATTGGGTCTCATCATAGATGTACAATCATGATATAAGGACAAACATTTTTTGATCCAACGGCAGTGTGCACCGTACCAAGAATGTAGGGTATCCTGAAAGGGTCAATATAGGTATACAAACCCAGGGATCAAAATAAACACGGTTTCTGCAAATTTGAAGAACGATGTAAAAATATTTTGAAGTTCCCCCTGGAATCTCAAAAACTGTTGGGCCTAAAATCTAGATTTTTCGTAGTTGTGCAGGGGGCGGAGTTTCATTAGTAAATTTATCAAGAAATTTCAATCAGGTTACTCTGCATGCCAAACTCTGAGTTGAAACGTCGCTCTGTACCACATTCGTGTTCAGTTCAATTTAAAAATGAAGATATACAAAATATTTTCTACCATGAGAGCTACCCATTGCTAAAAAACAGTGCAGAATCCACGAACCTGAAGTATATAACTCCTAAACACGCGATATTTTCTCCAACATACACCCAAGTCCTATCACTCAGGTTTCCAAAACCCTCTTAGCGGTTCCAAATTTTTACAGTAACATCAACATTATATTAGTGAATTTAGGTGTATCCTCATTTTGATGCCAATCCAGTTGCAAAAGCCTGATTCACAAAATCATTAGGCAACGGTTTGACCCATTGTCCACCAAAATCCATTGATTTGTACCTCTTATAGCTGAAAATTTACCCACGGAATTCGGCGCCCCATGCACACCTACAAAGTATTTAGATTTAGGGTACCAACAGTTTTTGAGATCACAGAGAGTGTTGCCCATTCTTACGTATTTTTCAAATTTGCGGAAACCCAATTGATTTTAAAGTTCTGTCTGTATACTTTTGTCGCTATTTTCAGGGTACCCTACATCTTTCGTGCAATGCACTTTGCTGTAGGATCATAATTAATTTTCCTTAAATGATGGCAGCTCTTATGTGTTGAATGGACTGACCCACTCATCTCCCAAGATTCTATCCTGTGTATGCATGGTTTAATCTTGATTGACCCTCAGCAGATCCAACCCTCAAGCACTGATCGAGAAAAGGGCAAAGGAAAATGAGCAGGAGATTAAAACAGAAAGTTTTTATAGGAATGAACATGATGCTTTAGTTCAAGAATTTTTCTGAACAAAGCATAAATGATTCCAACACTTTCACTAGGAATAGAATTCGAATGAATCTGTTTTTTTCGAAATTTTTGGATGGATATCAGCTTCTAAGCTAAAGTGACGTATGGCAGCATAACTTTTTTTCTCCATCAATTTTTCACGCAATGAGCACACTCAGGTGATTGTTTTACCCAAAAGTTGCGTGAAATTCAACTAATTGCCATGACAACGACTCTTTATTCCAAAGGGAAATCGGAATAAGCAGTTCTGACTACGATTTTTAAAAAATTCAGGCTATTTTACTTTGAATCGAAGCTTTTTTGTGTATCACAGGTTTTTGTTTGGATCCTGAGTTTACAGTTTTGAAAAGAAATTGACTTTTCTAAATCAATAATTTCGAATATCGCCGTAAAAACTTGACAAATTCTGGGGATGTTTTCATTTTTAAATAAAAAACATATTGAAATATATCTGAAAGTTTATCTTAAATTATCATAAATCCAATAACTATGGCTCGAGAGCCATTAGGATAAAATCCCAACAGCACAAAAGTAGGGTTACAGTACTGATCAATGAAATACTTTCAGATATAATCAGAAACATACTATAACACAAATTTTTTTTGAAGTCTGATTTTCACTGAATGTTTTTCAACAAACGTCAAAAGATGATTTCGAAACTGCTTCTGAGTTTCTCACATGACTGATAGAGGAGTTACCATGAATAAAAGTCAACTCAAGTTGACCTATATCATCAGAAAAGCCACATCAAGAATGTGTAGGAGGTGGGATAACTTTCTGTTTTACAGCAAGCGTCCACTGCCATCCAACCTCAATTTTTTTGGTAGTTTTCTTTTGATAGCTTTTTGCATCATCTTCAGTGCTAATATTGAACCATGCATGAAAAGATTTGTATTATAAGGTTATGTCGAATATTCACTGCCAACAATTCTTCACAGGTGCAAAAGAACTTGCGCAATAAAAAAAATACTGGACAAATTAATTTTCACATTCAGAACAAATAAGTTAATGTTTGACCTTCAAAATCCTCACAACCTTGCGTCATGCAAATCTAGCTAATAACAAGTGATAGATTTCAGGTTTTCATTTTTCGTAACGTGGTTTTCTAAAGGAAACTGAAACAAAAAAATAATGTGTTTGCTGGCTGTGCCATGCTTATTTTTTTCTTGTTTCCAGCATAGTCTCGAAAATATTTATCTTCTTCTTTTTATGAATTGCCATCAGGCACGGATAGTAAACAGTACTCAACACATATATACTCGTAAAATAGTATGATCTTAATGTTGACATTGATTATATATAGAAATCATGTATTTTCGCATTATTTTTTGTGTTCTATGCTTATCATGCTGTGAGGCCTACAAGACAGCAAACTACAACGACCATCAAGTGAAGAACAAAGGCCATGGCCGTGGCGTCAAATCCCTAGCCGACGATTCGTCAGAGGAGCAAGTCCAAAGTACCACAGCAGGCCACCGACAACTCCAAAATCCCAGAGATGGTCTGTGGTCCCAGTACTATACAAATGGTGGTGCCGCGGCAATTCGGGATCAAAATTGGCATCAGAGAAACGACCATCAAACTACTGTTCCCAATCGACGCATGAACAAATTCGAAAATCTCCAAAACAACAAAGGTCAAAGTTACAACACTGGTTTCAGCAAAGGTCTACAGGGCTTGAATGAACATGGTGGCTCGATTTCTATGGCCAACGGCAAAAAAGATGGTCGTTGGACAAATGCACCATTCAGATTTGGGAATCCACAATGGCCAGTGAGTGGTGACCAAGGACGCCGAGCCAAGCCATATGACATCGCTGGGAATCAGCACAGACGTGCTCCACAGTGACTCAATGTAAACTTTGTTTATTCTGTATCAATTTTTGTCATGATGAGTTTTTTACCATAAATTTCACTACTGTTTGGGTAACACGGAATTTCGAAGGAGAATGATTGTATAGTCTTTTTTTTCTTTGAAAAAGCTTGGAATGCGAAAGTAACCAAAAAAGAGGGAAGGAAAAAGAATTATGAATCGCGATCCAAAAATTTTTTCCAAGTTGTAGTCCTAACCATACATGTTCTTGGAGTTTTTGAGGGGTCATGACTCCCGGAGCACTTGGCTGACCCTTGGTAGAAACTTGGCTGAGCCTTATTGCGCTTTAATTTTTCAAGGATTTTTTCATTTTTGAATGAAGCCTTGACAAAATGACTGTACAAGCTCTTGCATTTTTGGAAACTAGTTTGTTGCCTATTCAGCAAGATGATCATCCTGTCATTCAGTATATAAAAATTTGTCATAATATTCATCTTTAAAATTTATCAATTTATGAATTTTTCACAATAGAGGTGTCAAAAAACTGCAATTGGCAACTGAAACTACTCTCATGTCTAGATTTCAGGAGACTTGAAAAGCTTAGATTCATACACAAACTGTTGAATCTCAAACCTTAATCATCATTAGATTAAGTATGCTAATCAGAGACGTGAGGTTCAGTTTAGCCTTTACCCGATAGTGAAGACCATTTATTAGCATTGAAGTGCTGGTGAAACTAAATGGATTAGCACTGATTTAGAGGGTGGCTCGCCCACCATTTCTGCTCAATAAATTTTGATGAATCTTGTCAGAATTGCTGAAGCAAGAGACATAAAAACCGAAAAATAGGAAATGAGAAATGAAAAAATTGTGGAGGAAAACAACTAGAAATCTGAAATCAAAAGCGAAAGAAAAAATTGTTCAAAAATCAGTGCATAAAAGCATGAAGAAATAAAGACAAAATGAAGATATTATGTACAAGTAAAAAATGAGCAAAATATGTCACAAAAACAAATACGGAAAAGAACGATGGGAAAACAAAAAATAATGAAAAAGCTCAAAAAGAAACATATACACCAAACCAAAGAAGAAACTGAGCGAAAAGTACAGATACTAACAACAGAAAATCACAAAAACAGGTGAGAAATATCAACAACAAAAATACCGTGTTTAGAACTTCTTATCATTTTATACCAGTGATATAAATAATTAAAATTTGTTCTGGACAGGTAGAATGATTTTTGACCAGTGAAAATGCTGAAGGGCTTCATGTGTCAGAGGGTCAATTCCTCTGACCTTTGGTCCTCTAATTACTACATTTTTATCTTCAAGAGTTTCTTTGTTGTTAAAGTGTTTCCAATTATTATTAAGTAAACAAACCGACAAAACGGTTTGTGTCACAACATTTTTGGCCCAAAAAAAATAAATGGATAGCGTGAATGTTTTGCATATAACATGCAACATTGATGTTAGGCACGCCGTAGGGCAGAATTATTATTGTTGGTAATTTATCGTTTTTTTGTGAGCGGTGGCCAGGGAAAAGAAAGCGAATGCAGATGCCACTATTAATTATTATTGTCATTTTTCGATGATACGATGGGATGGTGTTGCAAGGGGGAGCCAAGCCTGGCCGGAGGAAAGTTGGTGATCCTTTTTGATTGAGCAGTTAGTGAGTGAGTGTTGGAGACAGGTAGCTCTGTCTCAGTTTTCACTTGACGAAGTTCAGTTTCAGTCCTGTAGAGGGTGAGGCCACTTAGGCCACGCATTTAAGTATGCATTTACCCCTGTGGCTCTTTGCGCAGGGGCAGGTGAAGGAATCCATGTGTCAGTGGCGAGTTCAGCATCTATGTTTTGTATATGGCGTTGGCACCTAACTTTTGTCTTCTGTTTCATTCTCGTTTTATTAACAATAAATCTCTTCGTACAACCAGTTTCAGCTAGGTACCGTAGGTTCAAAGTTAGTACCGGGTTAGCGTCAGGAGCCGTACCTTACTGGATCTCCCAAGAACCGCATCCAGGTAGGCGAGGGTATACATCCACATTTATTTACAACATTTGTGACTTGTGCAGCTACGAAGGTGAAGTATGAAGAAAGTGTCAAAGCCGAAATTAGCCTTCCAGAAACAGCAAGAAAGACGACCAAAAGTAAGTTTATTGCCGCCCAAATTGACAAGAGAAGACAATGCCAAACAAATGGCAAATATGGAAGAGACAATTGAACAAGTGGCAAAGAAATCTGCGAATTTACCGGACAATAGTGATCGAAATCAAACTATGGACGCGGATACGCAAGACTATGTGGATCAGAGGGCACAAAGGTCCTCCGGTTCATCGTCATCGTTTGAAAAAATTGGTATAGCACCAGAAGTAAACTTGGTATCAATTTATAATCCAAGACTAACGCCGACAATACCTGAAATTGACGCAAAGATAGACATCGAAACGAAAACGAGGAATGAAAATGAAAGGGTAAGAAATGAGAATATTCAGGATGTAGCTACTCTAGCCATCCTGGAATCAATGCAAAGAACTATGGATAAATCGACAAATGCCGCATATGTAGAAAGAGCAAAGGCGGCATTGAGAGAACATGGAGATACTGGACCAACTAATGAAAGAAAGAGCAGAACACAAATTGTTGGAGGAAAGATTGCAAGAACAAGAACAACAAAATGCAAAAAAGATAATGGAAGAAGTAGAGAAGCAAATGCGAGAGCTCATGAAGAGGACGGATAAAAAATCCGAGGAGCACATGGCAATTAATGAAGATACAGGAATGCTACGGTCTGAGTCAGTCAAGGACCACTTAGACCGAAGCCTATAAAGGAAAATAAATTGTTCGAAAACCATTTCGCCCAGGCTCAGAATGCCCAACATAGAAATATGGAAGACGATATGCCAACAACATCATGGAATCCCAGAAAAGAACCACCTATAGCAGGAAGCATTCCTTGGAATCGACAAGAGTATGGAGGATATTATGAAGATTAGGAAAAGAGAATGAAGATAATTCTAAATCGAATGAAAAATAAAGAAATATCAGATAAAATGGAAGCCGCAGAGATACTTAATTTTTTTGTGTGTTTGGAAGGCATTCAAGCCTGAAGACACAGAAGACTTAAGAATAGAAGTACTCTTTGGAAGAAAATTTTGAAACTTGGATGTATGTGGATAAGAATAACACCTATGAAGAAGGAAAAGCAAGTGTTATTAGAATGATCGCCCCTAAAATGGACACTCCTGCACTCAGAAGGGAGCTACATGATATGAAAAAACGAAAAGGGGAAACTACGAAAGATTTTTTGCGACGAATAAAAATTGAATTACGACAAAACGGAAAACGAAAGAAATCGAATAGTTATGGAAGCATATTTTCACAAAGTTCCGGCATATGTCCAAACTTGAATGGAGGGTTGGCTTCAGGAATTCAATAATATCGCCTCTGTGGCTGACTTTGTGAATAAGTTGAAAGCCGATATGACGGCCTGGAAGGAGTTCAGCGAGGATCAGGAAGACGGCCAAGATGATCGGCTGAATCGAGTCTATGAAAACAAAAGATTTAATAATCTACAGATCCATCAGCAAGATAACATTGGTAATCAATTGCAGCAAATTCCACGGCCTCAACCTATCTTTCCAATGCCACCAGCTTTTCAAGGCCCCTTATCTCACCAAGACATCATGAAAATGGTCAATGATGCCATTAGGAATCAGGGCCCCCCAGCTCTTAATCCTTAGGGAGTCAACAATAACAACAACGTGCCATATAATAGCTTACCTGATCGAGTTTTGGGAAATTCATATTGGGGACCCTATTGTACGTATCATAAATCGAATAGCCACTCATCAGAAAATTGTTTCATTCTTCACCCTGAATTGATTCAACCAACGGATCAGGGGAGGTCGTGGAATTGTGGCAACACTTTGTACAAACGAAATTTTGATCATCGCTGTGGCTTTGTAAATCGCGGATGAGCTGGATTTGCTAATTTTGGCCAATGGGTGCCATACCATAATAATAATACGGAGCAAAATCCAAACGTGGGATATTATTATCGTCAGAGCAATGTTCCGCAGCCACCGCCAAATGTCGTACCCCCAACAACAGCGCCACCGGCAAATAATCCCCCAAATAATTCAATAAATGTAATAAATTTGCAGGAGGCTAAAAAACAAGATAAACCAGAAATTATAGCCCTGGATGGAGTACTAATCGAGAACTATGAGCTAAATTTGGGGGAATGTTATCAATTTTACTTCAGAAGCGAAACCTAGACTCGCCAATGACAACGAACATCTATTTTTGGAAAATTTTCACAAATGTCAACCACTTTTGATTCCGGTTAAAATACGTGGAGAGAAATTTAAAGCCCTAATCGATAGGGGGCACAATCTAGCTTCATGAGAACAGATACAGCGTCGAGACTACTGAGTACACCGAAAACAAAATTCCCTATCTTAAATTCAGTAGTAACAGCTGTAGGAAAACGCGTAACAACATATGGTCCTACATTCATATACATTGGAACTGGTTTTGGGAATTTTCTTGCTAGGTTCCCATTACTAGATAACCTGAATGAAGGTATTATATTGGGCCTAGATTTTCTAACCCATCCTAGTATACAGGCGGCTATTGATTTTCAAAAGGGTCACATACACCTAGCGAACATAAAAAGACAAATTATTAGTGAAACACTATTTGACGACACCCAAATACCACCGTGGTTGCCAATTCCAAATAATCCGGTGATCTTGGATGATGTACCTCTAAAGGAGGAAGTTAAGGATGAAGAACTACCTGAACTAGAAAGCGACGATGAACAAGAACAAGTCATGCGAATAACTGAAATGGATGAGGAAACCTTTATATGGACAAAATGGGGGATATATATACCTCTGAATACCACTTCTTTTGTCCAAGCTGTGGTTTGACCCTAGAAGGATTGGACAAAGGGTCCTATATTGGTAGAAGAGACGGGGGAAAAATACTCTATTCAACGTGGATGCCTCAATTGTGGACGCAAAGGACAACAACTTCCGAATCCTGCTTATAAATGAAACGAATAAGGGGATAAAGCTGCGTAGCAACCAGCTAATAGTGAAATCAAAAACGAAATTCATTGGACCAGAATTCGACGAAAAAATCCATCAACTCCAGACAGAGCCCCAACTGCAGCAACAAAGCGAGCTGGAGTTCACCAAAATCGTGACGCAGCTGGTAAAGGAGTCAAGTATTGATAGAGAAGGTCAACAACAACTTATGAATGTCCTACTCAAACATAGGCATGCATTTAGTATGAAAAACAACCCTTTAACAATGACCCACGAAGCAGAACACAAAATCGATACAGGAGACATGTTGGTGGTTCAAAAACACTATTGGAAGGCTCCTATAATGCAAAGAGACATAATCTGGGAACATGTAAAAGATATGATGGAAAAAGGCGTCATCGAGCCCTCTAGAAGCCCTTGGGCTGCACCATTGTTTTTACTGGGCAAAAAAGATGGCACCTGGAGACCAGTAGTCGATTATAGAGGAATCAATCAAGTGACAAAAGATGATAAGTTCCCAATACCGGGAATTGACGACTATTTAGACCCATTAGGAGGTGCAAGGTATTTCTCAACTTTGGATTTAAAGTCAGGTTACTGGCAGGTGCCAATGCATCCCGAATCGAAAGAAAAGACAGTGTTCATATGCCAAGATGGCCTTTTTCAATTCAAGGTAATGTCATTCGGGCTTCAGAATGCTCCCGCCGAATTTCAGCATCTTATGGAACGTATTTTGTACCCTTATGTATGGAAAATATGTTTGGTATACATCGATGATGTCATAATTTTTTCAAAAACAATCGAAGAGCATTTGGAAAACCTGGAAACCATATTTTGATGTTTGGCAAACATGAATCTGACATTAAAACCTGACAAATGTTCCTTTATACCAGCCAGTGTAAAATTTTTAGGCAACATATTGGACAAAAAGGGCATGTCAGTAGACCCACAAAAGATAGAGGCAGTCAAAAATTTCAAAGTACCTAAATCCATCGAGCAGCTGCAGAAGTTCTTCAGATTAGTGCAATGGTCAAAGGGTTTCATACACAATTTAGCTTTCATCGCCCAGCCTCTATTTAAAGCCCTTGTAAAGAAAAACAGAAAGGAGAAATTTGAACTTTGGCAAGATCAGTTGACAGCTTTTGAAGGTGTGAAGAACGCCCTAATGACAGCACCTTTTCTCCAGTATCTGGTATTCGACCAATCGGCAAGATTCGTAATACAAACTGACACTTTCGGGATGGCAGTAGGTGCAATTTTGTACCAGGAAACACAAAACGATTGCTGGACAATAGCTTATTCGAGTAGAGTCTTGAACGATGCAGAAACAAGGGACTCAACAATGGAGAAAGAATGTTTGGCTGTAGTCTACGGGTTCAAGCAGTACCGACATTATGCTATGGGGTTTAGGGTCACAATTAGAACAGACCATAAACCACTAACGTGGCTTTCCGCAGAAAAACAACAGAATCAAAGATTGTTAAAATGGGCCTTATATCTGGGACAGTTTAACTACACATTGGAATATGTGGCAGGATGTGAAAATGCTTTCACAGATTTTTTATCAAGGTCGGACGAGAAAGAGAAACTGAAAATTAAAAACCAGGGAAACAGCAAAAAAAGGTGGACGAAAATGGGAAGATGGAAGCCGAATACATGGCAGTAACACGAGCCAAGACAAAACAAATGCTTGAACCTGAAACGCAAGAGACATTTATTGATCCCCCACTGCCGACTCAGCAGGAAATTGATCAAACACCAGAGGAAGCAAAAAGGGAATCTGAATTATCTTCCCTGGACTTGGTGAAAAAACAACAACGGCTAAATTCGAAATTGATGGATATTTTTAAAAATATTGGTGAAAATAGTTCGAGGAAATACTTCAACAGTTTTCACTCAAAAAACGAAGTATTATACCGAGAAAATATCCACAGAAAAAAACTAATTGGTAATTCCCTTGAAACTTAGACATCTTATTTTACATCAATATCACGGCAATACCCTATTGGGGCACCAAGGGATAGACAGAATAATTGACATAATTGGGAATAAATATTGGTGGTCAAATATGGAGGACGATATTATCAAATGGATAAAATCCTGCATTGTGTGCCAACTACGTCGCCCCATAGCACACCCGATTCAACCTTTAAACCCTATACCCGTATCCTACCCATGGGAAATAGTAGCTACAGATGTGGTCAGCTTTTGGCCTCTACGGGAAAAGAGACCATATGTCATCGTATTTATGGATTATTTTAATAAATGGGTCGCAGCCAAATGTATACCAGACCAAAAGGCTGACACAATAGTGAAAGCGTTCATGGAAAAAGTTATCTACACCCACAGAACACCAAAACATCTGCTGAGCAATCAGGGCTCAGCATATATGTCTCAATTAATGAGGGACGTTTGCGATCTTTTAAAAATCAAGAAAATAAATAGGACACCATACCATCTGCAATGCAATGGTATGGTGGAAAGATTTAACCGAACCTTAATCCAACAAATTAGGAGGGTAGTGATAACCAATCCAGATGATTGGCTTCATTATCTGGAGCAAATTTTATTTGCTTATCGGGTTAGGCCCAATAAAACCACAAAAAATTTGCAACACAGTTTGTTGCACGGCGGGCCATGAGGCGAGATTTCAATTTGACAACCAAATTGCACAGCCGATAATTTTGCAAAACAATTATGACACATAAATACATGTTAATGGAACACCTCCTTAACACGTACAAATCCATAAACAAAAATCATAAAAAGGTAGGCAGCTGAACAAAAATTACAGTATGATAAGAAGGCTCATGAGAAAACATTCCAAGTTGGTGAACTTGTGCTCTATCAAAAAGGAATCATAAAAGGGAAAGCCAACACAATGAATGATGGCCCCTACCAAGTGATAGAGACTCAAAATTTGGATAAAAATATCATAAGAATACGCCGTGCTGGGAAACTAGATTCACGAGTACAGATAGTTTCTACTAATCATGTAATGACTTTTGTTACGCAGACACCTGAATTTTACTGTAGCTCATAATTCACCTTTATCGTTGTATTTTTGTGTTGTGTTCGAATTTTGTTTTACATTGTGTTCCTTTTTACTAATGTCTTATGTATTATATTTTCCCCCTTTTTGCAATTTTTTTATCATACTAACTTATTTTTGGCAATTTTATGGCAGTTTTAGGCATTCATCAAAAGGCACAACGCCGGAAAAATTTATTTAATGGGCTAAATTATATTCTTTCATGCGCTTGGTGTGAAAGGAGCAAAATGTTTATAAGTCCTGAGAGAGTCCTCCCAGAATTATAGATTCAATAAATTCGCCGTATTATGGAGCTTTTTTTCAGATTAAATTTCGGAAATATTAGTATATCAATTATATTTGTTGATTGGTGATTTCGCGAATTTCAAATTCAAATGCAATATGGCAACGTCGGGTATCGTAGAAATGGACAGTAGCTTCCGACAACCACAGGACTGCCAGGATAATACAAGTTTTTTGATAAGTACTAAGTTTTAGAAAAACGGTAAAATATGTAGTAGAAATTTTATTTGAAACGGGACTCTAATTTGACTAGCCAGCAATTTATATGCCGAGGATTTTGGGTGTTCGAAAGCTTGATCAACTCCCTTATGTCCAAATTTATTCTTGAGCATTTGAGTCATTTTTTGTTTCAAAGTTATTCCCACAAAGGGTAGTTAAAAAATCACTTGAAAATTTTAAGATTATAACGTGCGTCGTTTGGTGCGGTCTACAGATATATTTGATTATTTTACGTCCTTATTCGGTGGGCTGCATATGGCCATCGAGGACCCTACTTTTCTTGCCCAGTGAATTTGTCAAAGTTTAGAGGAAGAGTTGTGATAGTGCTTGACACCAAAAGCGGGCGAAAACCAAAGACACCCCGTTCGAAACCAAGCAATCCGCTAGATCTCCTCACCATTTCTACTATGTGTGGTAAAAATTTCATAGTAGATCTGAAATTTTGGGATAAGGAGCACTTTCACAAGATCTACGGCACGATTTTCTGGCAAGATAACATCATTGTCAGATTTCATATTTGGGAAGATATAACACTGGTCTTGACCAAATTCGGGTACTTGGATCAGGAGAAGGAACTGGCATGTAAACGGCACAATAACATAGACTATATTTTATTGTGCTGCGTCTATGACCTCGAAATTGTGTTAGCCGAAATGAAAGATAAACTGAAAGTGGGAATGGTTGGAATAAGCCCTGAGGCTCTAAACTCGAAAGCCCTAATGACAGAGGTACTATTTTTATGGGCAGACACATTCAAAATTTCTTGGGGACAACTTAACTCCTTGGAATTTAGACAATTGATGGACACGGATCAATTGAATATGGAAGTTCTTCGGTATGCAACACTTGACGCAGGCGGTTCACTTTTATGTTTCCTAGCTTTGCTCAGATATGGATTTGCCACAGATATTCAGAACTGTTTTCAGTTATACACCCATGATACGATGGAGCCGGAGTTATTGGCCGATTTGGCCATGAGATTTTGGGAAACTTTCGAGGATAAATATACCAACCAGCAATGGAAAGGGGGGGAACGAGGTCGAGGAAATAACAGACAACATCAAGGCATTGTACTTCATGATGCAGGGAGAGGCCATCGGGACCTACAAGTTGACTGAAGAGCAGGTTCCCGGAACCTTTTATTGCCCGCCCCATTTTTCTAATACTGATATCGAACCTCAACCAGTGCCTCCCGGCTGATATCCTTTGGATAGAAAGAAAAGTGAAAGCACAAAAGAAGAAGAAAAGCACGGATGAAGATGACGAGCCTACGAATGATTGGGATTTTGAGGATATTTTGGCGGCACGAAAATTTGGACGGCCAATAGAACCAAAGCAAATCGAAATGAAACAAGGAGATGGCCCAAAGGGGTCTTGCAATTTAAAAGTATCATCAAGGAACATGTGTCGCACCTGAGAGACCACTACCATAGTAAGATCAATCGCTCAACAGTGCCAATAGTGAAAGAACTTTATGAAAAGAATATAAACCCATAGTCTATTTCTTGTGGCCTCATTTGGCACAGGAGTGGAAATTTTGGGTACCAGGATTCACCTCAGGAATGTGGTCTTCCGTTTGGAGAAATGAGCATGAAAGAATCGAGTTTATGAAATGGGTGGGCCAGGACTTGATGAAGGATAAAATATCGGACCAAATGGACAAAATGTTGCAAAAGTCAGTTCAAAATCTTTTCTGTGTACTTCTTATAAAGTGGATACCACGATCGCTGAAAGAACCCAAAGAGGAAGGACAAACAAATTTGCGCGAAAATACCATGTATTATATGAATTGTAATTTTCACAATCTGTTTCATTTTTTGAACATTCACGCGGCCAGTCAAAACCTAATTTATTGGAACGTTTCAGCGTCAATATTCGAGGCTAACGACCTGTGGGTCCCTAGTATGTCAACAACAAGGAACAGACAGAAAAGGTGTCCACTATAACTGACATTCTAACTGTTTCAGGTCAAGCAATGGACATCAAAAACCCCGAAGTGGTCATAATAGTGGATCCATCTATTGCCACTACACCTGCTATTGGGAGTAAGGGCGCGATAGAGGAGTAAAGACTTATGGAAATTGTGGAAACCGAAATGGAGAAACAGCCCGAAGTCGAAAAATTGACGGAACAGATAAAGGAGATGAAAGAAAAAATTGAGATGCTGGAAAAAGAAAAGTATGGAAAAGTGGCTATCGAACTGGCAAAACAGCTGGAAAACGCAAATGCCGAGGAGGAAGAGACCAGCAAGGAACCCTTTGTCGAGGTTGTATCTGAAATTGTGAGTGAGGAGGATGAAAACCCACAAGCTAATGTTTTGCCAGCTCCGCCAGTTTATGCCAAGACCGGTGGACAAAATGTTGAAAATATAACGAATCCAGAAAAGTTTGCCAAAGTGATGCAGTTCAAAAGACAAATGAAAGAAAAGAGAATAGCTCAGGAACAAAACAAGGCAGAATTGGAAAAAGTCAAAACCGGAAATTTCATACAACCCACAGTGAATCCGAATGACAGAATAAAGTATCCAAGAGGCCTGGGAAAGCGTGGCCAAGCTTTGAATAAAGCTCTCAAAGAAGGAAAATACGTAGTTGATTATCAATATGGAAGAGTATCTCTTTCGAATCCATGTGTACAGAAATATCTCGTGCACATGGTTCCAACCTTAGACGAAGAGGTAGCTCTAATGGCAACGGAACTGACGAACGGAATATATATAGGCAGGCCTGGAAATAGAGACAATTCCATACTATGAACTTCAATTTCACGTGCCACAGGCAAACTTGCTGGAGAAGCTCTGGCACATTTTCGAAGCACAACTAGCAGAATGGACGACGACGTGGCCACCCTGGAAAGCTGCAGTTTGGGCCTGCACTTGGTTGTTTATGAAATTATCTCATTTGGGAAGAATTCTACAAAATTTCTCCCGATTTTATTATCAGGCTCACGCCTATGTAACAATGAAATTACAGGTAGAATTCAATGCTAGACAAGAAGGTTTGGGTAATAATTTTCATGCTGTGTATGCCTCATGCCAATCAAGGGCAGCAGGACTAGCATACACAATTGCCAAAGCAGTACTCAAAGATAAGAAAGATCCGGAACCGAGCTATACTAACATTCAAGTTTGGAAAAAGGAAACAGACAATATCGATCCTCGCATATGATTTTAGGAAGTTATTGATCATAAAAAGGCCCACGATATTTTAGAAGTGGAGAAAAATTTGAAAACGAAAGTCGGGTACCAGGTGAAGCATGCCTACAATAGGTCTGCAGCTAGTAAGGTACCTAAGTGTTGGGTCAAAAGATACAGTGATGTTCATAGAAAGAAAAAATCGGAGACACGGGAGAAAGACCCGAAGCGAAAACACGAAAGTCAACAACACGACTAAGAACGCTGCGAAAAATCAATGTCTACTGAAAAAAGGCGAAAGGAAGATAATGAAGAATCGGAATGTCGCGGACAGCAAGAATGCGAAAAAAACAAAAAATCCCAAGAAAGGAGACACGAAGGGGATAAGGACGTGAAGGAGCATAGAGATAGCCAGAAATCACAAAGTAGGAAAAGAACGCGGTGTATTTCCAACACGACAATAGGTTGGATGTGTCCTATGACACTAACGCTATGATTCAGGCACAACAACAAATGTCTTATTTGCCCCCTGAATTATCCCGGATCGCCAATGGTAGGTTTTGATTGTCTAAACCACCCTCTTTTTCCAGTTCAACTGTTGGCAAGCACAGTGGTGCCTCTGCCTACTCAATTCCAAATGGCGCAATTTCCAATGATGCATCAAGGGCCTTATTATCACCAATTCCTGGTCCCGCAGGGTGTTCATATGCCACCCACGACAATGATTCCGCCAATGCGTAGCATGCAAGGCGAGGAAAGAATGGATATTCCCAGGCCCTCTATGGTAATGCCGCCACCTCAGAGACCACCGTCAGCTGCCAATCCCGACTACATTTCGCCATTGAAATGGGATACAGAAATTGGCCAGCAGGGGTGGGACCATAGCGGCCAGCGACACAAGTAAATGTTTATGTTAACAGTGACCTCGCTCTTTGTGAGGTCACTGCAAAATCCGTATTTCATCATGTAATTCTCCTGTCATTCCAAAAGTACTTATTTTTTTCGAGTATCAGTATTTTAAAATTCAAACTGGTTCTGCCACGACAATTATGCCTAAAAACTTGCCTCGTTTTTTTTAATCTCATTAACTGGTATTGTTTTTTTTCTCGTTTGCATTTCTTGTGGTTACTCTTAAACCTGTGCCAAGTTACCTTTGTTTTTTTTCTTTTTCCTCTTTCCTTTGTGAGTTGGTATGGACTAAAATTCACGTATGCCTGTAAATTTTTGGGTTTTTTTTCTTCTCCCAAATTGGCGGCCAAAAAACATCATGCATGTATTAGGCATCTTCGCGCTACCATTGCAAAATCTTTTCCTTATCTTTTTCAATTGATATACATTTTCATTCTAATTTTTTCTATTTGGCACAAACCGTGTTGTGGGTTTAAGTTTACATTTTAATAATGCAGATTCACTTTTACTACAAATACCATATACATTTTGGTTCAAAATCTAGACAGCCAAAGGCTCAGAGGTTTCGATCTTCTGGCATCCTTTCTCCCTGGGGGCAGATAATGCCAAAGGCATTGGGGGGTCAATGTCCAGCCAAGGGGCCAGTGGAGGAGCGGGGGTGAAAAAAGGAAAGTTAAGCGGGCTCACCACCCATTCGAATAATCCCTCTCCGGAGGGGATGGATACAACACACATCAATGGCAGTGGTGGGCAGCCCACTACAAACCAAGGGCACCACAGGGGTTCACCGCCAAGCAAATTTATTTTTTTTTTATTTTATTGTCCAAATTCGGCCCGAGTGCCATGAACGTTTTTGTTCAAAACATTTTATTATTGTCCGGGACAACAAGCCCACGGGGCGTATTTTATAGACGAACTTTTTTCGTTTGCATCCCGGTAGCATCCGGCACCATTGGCCCCAAAATTTTATCGATACCATTTGAGACGGAATATTTTTTCTATTGTTATTGCATCAGAGGCGCGTAGCGTTGTTGCCAAACAATGGGGAGTCGCTGGCCAACGGCGAGGACAGACTGTGGGCCCTTAGGGGACTTTCTGACTTCTCCGTTTGCTGGCGGAAAAAGTCTTGCCTTTGGGGGGAGGGATGTCAGAGGGTCTATTCCTCTGACCTTTGGTCCTCTAATTACTAAATTTTTATCTTCAAGAGTTTCTTTGTTGTTAAAGTTTTTCCAATTTTATTAAGTAAACAAACCGACAAAACGGTTTGTGTCACAACATTTTTAGCCCAAAAACAAATAAATGGATAGCGCGAAAGTTTTGCATATAACATGCAATGTTGATGTTAGGCAGGCCGTAGGGCAGAATTTTTATTGTTGGAAATTTATCGTTTTTTTGTGAGTGGTGGCCAGGGAAAAGAAAGCGAATGCAGATGCCACTATTAATTATTATTGTCATTTTTCGATGATACAACGCATTGGTGTTGCAAGCGGGAGCCAAGCGTGGCCGAAGGAAAGTCGGCAATCCTTTTTGATTGAGCAGTTAATGAGTGAGTGTTGGAGACAGGTAGCTCTGTCTCAGTTTTCACTTGAGGAAGTTCAGTTTCAGTCCCGTAGAGGGTGAGGCCACTGAGGCCGCGCATTTAAGTATCCATTTACCCCTGTGGCTCTTTGCGCAGGGGCAGGTGAAGGAATCCAGGTGTCAGTGGCGAGTTCAGCATCTATGTTTTGTATATGATGTTGGCACCTAATTTTTGTCTTCTGTTTCGTTCTCGTTTTATTAACAATAAATCTCTTGGTACAACCAGTTTCAGCTAGGTACCGTAGGTTCAAAGTTAGTACAGGGTTAGCCTCAGGGGCCGCACCTTACTGGGTCTCCTAAGAACCGCATCCAGGTAGGCAAGGGTATACATCCACATTTATTTACAACACATGACGCCAGAGCTGTCCCACCACTGGCCAATGTCAGGGTAGGTGTGACCATCCTGACCAGGGCTCAACAAAAATGACTGAGTTCGAGACCTGAGGATTGGCTGAATCGTCAATCCTATGGCTGGAATGTTGTATGTTGCCATACAAAAAAATGAAACCGTTATTTTTTGGCATTACTTAATTTCTCACAATAGAAGTCGGCAATCTGGCATGATCGGCCACATCTCATGGTTGGCCACATGACACGGTCAGCTACATGGAATACAAGGCACAGAAATTTAGAAAGGTTTTTTGTTGAAAGCAAATTTAAATGGAATTAATTGATAGATTGTTATGCTAATTTTGCTGCACTTGTCCTCAATTTACCCATCCTTGGTTTACATGTCCACTTCCAGACCTCAAAATGGCCATCCACAGGGTGCTCAAAACTGTCAGGGATGGACATAGTCTATCTCCAGGTTGTGAAGAAATAGCCAAAGTCGACGCGTTCTGCGTCGACGCCGATTTGCATAGACACCGTGCATAAATATGCCGGTCGTCTATCTTTTTGGTCATTCAGTGATTCATTGTTTGTTTTTTATTAAAAGAAGAAATCGGCGGCCCGTTTGGGCATTATATTATATCATTTGGTTATATAATTTGTGGTGGAGCATTTCCGCCTGGAATACAACGACCCGCGGCTGACAGCCTTTGAATTACTCGCAGCGGAAGGAACGCAGGTTAGACCCTGGACTTCCGGAGAGCCACCCAGCGTGCAAGTCTACATTTACAACTCAGTTCTCGGCCTGACTTCTGATTTTGCCCCTGCTTTGAAGTTACTTGAGCTCAGGGTGTTATCTTATCTTCTGCAGTTCTTCGGGACGAAAGCAGGAGATCTTTGTTGACTTTGAGACTGACCGAACTGTTGCAAACTGATTCTACCTAAGGTTTCGGCCTGATTAGGTGAATTAGCTAGTGACTGATTAGGTCTATTTTTGATACGAAATCCCTTATTATATTTCTCAACCTCAACACAAGTCTCACTTCAACAAGTGGTGGCTTCTGACTCTCAAAGTAACGGAAAATCAGAGGCAAACTCGAGGAGTCAAAAAACCTATTGGTTTTTATAGAGAACTGGGAGGTTACAAAATGTGTAAAGACAACCTAGGTGGCCTCAAGAGTTCTGGTTTGCCCCGAACACCACCAGGAAAAAAGGCCCGTGATACAGAAAAGTTAATTGTCCTAACTTCAGCTGAAACCTCAGCTGAAGAGGACAATTGCTCAGATCATAGGCCTTTATCAGCGGAAAATGAAGGCAACCGACCTACGACCTCAACAGCTGTCGAGAGGGAGGACGACGACGCGATATTATCGGCCAACGAAGATCAAATATTCAAAATTCCGTCGTCGACGAACCTCCCGAAGAGAGGCGAATATTTACATCCGCCTATTACGGGACCGGAGCGTCCATTACCGAAGATGAACATTCCGGTTTTGGATCAACAGCAGCGCCGGCTGATAAATAAACCCGCCCAGTTATTCGATACGTACCATCGATTATATTGGGATAACGAGCGGGAGGAACATCGAGAAAATCCTCAAAAGAGCTCATTAGAAGACAAACTGGACCAGATCATGAACAGGTTAGATGTTTATGATAGCATATTCGCCAACATTGCTAATACAGGTTCACAGAAAGCCAGTAAGGCAAATGAACCGAGGCAAAGCAATGCTGGCTGTTTGGAACAAGGTGGTGCATTGAAGTTTGAGCAGGGCCAGGAAGAGTTAGCGTGGCAAAATGATGGCATCACTCTTCAGCAAGACTGTAGACGGAAAGACCAAAAGTCAAGTCTCGGTCCTAAAGAGCAGTATATGTCTCATTTGCCCACTACCTCAAAAGTGGAGCAGAGAGTGAGTAGTTGTGGTTTTGACGAAGGCCTAAAAAATCCAAGTCTGATAAATCCAACTATCTCACAACAGAGCAGTTGTATTAGGGGAGATACCCCAAGGTCAGGCAGCAGGTCATGCCTACAATGATTCCGATTGATCCAGCTTTATGGGTCAATCCAGCTCAAGTAGGCCCAACTGTCTATGACATTGAAAGGGCGATCAAACCGAAATTACTGCAATCTGATATGCCAAGTAAACAGGTTCTTGCTTTTCTAGTGGAGCTAGAAGGTGAGTTTCGAAAGAATACTCCCGATGAGGTGAAACTAGAAGCATTAACCCGCTTGTCAAGGGACTTGCCGAAAGAATTGGCCGAAGAGTCAATGACATATAGGGAGGCCCGAGACAAGATTTTGAACTATTGTGCTCCAGATTGTAACCTGGACATGCTCAAACGGGATTTATTGGATATTAAGCAGGAACCCGATGAAGCAGCAACCAAATTTCTAAAAAGGGTTCGAGCACATGTGAATCTCATTTATCAGAGTGAAACAAAAGAGTTTAAAAATAAAATAATCATTGAAATCTTTTTCTATAGGAGTTCTTTGACTTATCAATTAGAACTGCAGAAAGACATAGCAAAATTCAAAAATTGGTATGATCTTCCGCAGGCAGTCTATGAGATAGAGTTAAAGTACCGGAATGCGATTAGAACATTTGGGCCAAAAGAGCAGCCCATGATGATAAATATGGCACAAGCGGAAATTGCTGAGGAGCAGCAAGCCGATGTGAATGTAATCCAAAGACTTTATGAAAGCGCCCAAAAACGCAATAGGGACTTTAGAAGACCAAACACAGAAAGGCAAACTCCAATGCAATCTTCGCAAAATCAATTGATAGATATAGCAGATGAGGAAGTACTTGAAGTACCTCCGCAACAGGCCATAATGCCTCGGCAACAGCCTGTTGAGGAGCCAAAAAAGGACTCCCTCATGATGGCTTTATCTAAGGAGTTTATCAAAATGGCACAATGTTATGAAGAGATTAGGAACTCGACCAAAGCTCAAGAGGAAGCCATAACTGCTTTAACTCAGAAAGTTGATAAAGCGAAAGTGAAAAGTCAACAAGAGGTTCAGCAGCGAAAATGGTGTACTTACCACGAAAATAACACTCACAACACGATTGATTGTAGAACCTTGAATTTTTATAAAGGTCTGCAAAATCGTGGAAGGGGTGGAAATAGTGGAAGAGGCTTTGGAAGAGGAAGTCCTAGAGGAAGTTTTGGAAATTTCTGAGGTAGAGAAAATTTCAGAGGTAATTTCAGAGGAAATTACGGAGGAAGTAGAGGAGGTTTTGGTAACGAAGGCGAAAGGGGAGCTTATCAAGTTTCGTTTCCTGACGACGAGGCGGAAAATTTGCAAGAATATGCCGAGTTTCAGGAATACGTAAAGTTGAAGAAGCTCAGGGAGCAGATGAGATTGTTACAGGCTACCACCCAGCTGATGTTACCAGGACCAAATCTAATGGACCAACAACCAGTAATCGCAAATCAGAGTTCAAATACCCTGTTGGTTCCGCAAAAGATGGCTAGTCAGTCACAAGCCCCCGGGCAGACAGACCAACCGCCGACTAGCAGTATCAATAGTGTACAGCAAGAACCAATGATGGAGATGAAATTGTGTGGTCTGCCTAACTGTGCCATGGATAAAGAGGAAAATGTGCGGGAAATGGAATGCAGTGCCGAGTATGGTAGAAAGGCAACTGCAGAGGAGCTGGATATGTTAGCAAGATACCCTAGAACACAGCCATTTCACATCAGAGTAACTGTGTGTTCTACTACCGCAAAGGCACTGATTGACATGGGAGCTCAGTGTTCGGTGATGTCGGGTGATTTCTTGAAAAAATCACTTGGACTGGAGTATACAGCGTACCCTGAGATCCTAAAAGTCACTGTCGCCAATGGTAAAGTAGTTAGTGCACATGGTTACGTCCAATTTCAAATGCAATGTGATTATGGCCGTTTTCCAGTTAAAGCTATCATAACACCAGGGTCCGCAGAAGATTTGATATTGGGAACAGACTTCCTGGCGCATCCGGAAGTCAATACAGTAATAGATTTTGGAAGAGGTTCAATGACTATGATGGGTGTGAAGAAAAGTATTGATTTGTTAACATCGGATAAGAAAGCAATTCCAATAGTTGGGATGCATAATCCGATGATAGCAGAATCAATACAAGAAGATTCTATTGAAGAAGATCAATGTTCGACAATTGAGCAGCTGGAAGATTTAGTTCCAGTAGTGGCTTGTAATAGAATTTACATTCCACATGGAACAGATCAGCTAGTGAAAGCTAAATTGTGGAACAAATCCTCGGCAAATAGAATAAATGGAATCATCATAGAAGGAGATGATTCAGAAAGGAGATTCAGAATAGACGATACTATAGTTGATGGTTCAAAGGAGGACTTTGTATTGATGATCTCCAATAATAGGTGTTCTGGTTGCCTGATTGAACCTAACCAAGTTCTTGGCTACTGTAACTCCGTATTTCGGGGAGAATCAAGTGTATCAATTTTACAGGCAGGAAATAGTGGAGAAAGTAGCCTAGAGGGCATTTTCGATGCCAAGGAATCAAAATTCGATGGAGTTGTGTTTCTGGAAGCATTGTACAAAATGATCTCTAAAGCTACAGTGTCAGAGGAACAGAAAGAGATGGCGATACGGCATCCCATCTTACTCCCCATCTTATTCCCCATCTTACTTGTAAAATTAATACAGGTGATGCTAGCCCTGTGGTGAAACATTACTACAGAGCTGCCATTGAACGTCGACCGTATATCAGACAACATGTGCAGGAAATGCTAGACAAAGGAGTCATAGAGCCATCAAGATCGCCCTGGGCGGCGCCATTATTCCTAGTAGGGAAGAAAGATGGGTCGCTCAGGCCGGTTGTTGATTTCAGAGGCTTGTACGAGGTTACGAAGGATGATCGATATCCAATACCAAGAATGGATGATTATCTGGACTGCCTCGGGAGAGCAAAATTTTATACGACTCTTGACCTTAAGTCTGGTTATTGGCAAGTGCCAATGGAAGAAGGCAGTAAAGAAAAGACTGCTTTCTTGTGTCAAGAAGGGTTGTTTCAGTTCAAAGTAATGCCCTTTGGACTGAAAAATGCACCAGCCGAGTTCCAGAGGATGATGGAAAGAATCTTTCATCCTCATGTGTGGAAGATATGTCTAGTTTACATTGACAATATCATAGTGTTCTCAAATACGTTCGAGGAACACATAGAAAATTTGAAATTGGTCCTAGATTCTCTGAGACGAGCCCAGCTTACACTTAAACCGGAAAAATGCGAATTCCTACCAAAGAAGGTTCATTTTCTTGGTCACATTTTGGATTCTAATGGAATTTCGCCCGATCCGAAAAAAATGCAAGCTATTAAGGAGTTTGAATTCCCGGACTCGGTCAAGCGTATGCAAAGGTTTCTCGGAATGCTCCAGTGGTGTAAAAAATTTATACCACATCTGGCAAAGCACGCAGAACCTTTGTATAAGCTGACGGCCAAGAAAAGGAATAAATGGCTCGTCACAGAGGATCATTACAAAGCATTTAATGCTTTGAAAGAAGCACTGGTATCGGTTCCATTTCTTAGGTACCCAGTAATGGATGGCTCAGCCCAATTCATTCTACAAACCGATGCCAGTGAAACAGCACTTGGGGCTGTTCTGTATCAAGAGTCTGGAGACGACAAGTGGGTCATAGCATACAATAGCCGTGTGCTAAAGGAGGACGAGAAAAAGTGGTGCGCAACCGAAAGGGAGTGCCTCGCGATTATCTACGGCCTCAAAATCTATCGGCACTATTTATTGGGGCAGAAAGTATTGATTAAGACAGATCACAGACCACTGTTATCAATGAAAGTCAACACTACAACAAATGACAAATTGAAACGGTGGTATGCCATCATAAATCAATACAACCACAAGTTAGAATACGTGCCAGGTAGACAAAATGCTATGGCTGACTTTCTCTCTAGAAAGGATGAGCCAGAGGATGTGGTGAAATCACCACCGAAGTGGGAAAGTATGTTCAAGTCGGATGTTGTTTCCTCCGATGTCAAAGGAATAATAAAAGAACAACAAGAACAACAACAAATTTCCTTGATGGCCGAGAGGAACAACATCCCCGAAAAGAATAAATCCCACAAGGATAAAAAGGAAGAAGAGGATGCTCGAATTAGTCCTGAGGACGAAAGAGAGCATTCTAAAGGAGTAGAAGCGGTAGTAACCCGAAGCAAAGCTCGTACTTCAGAAAAGATGCAGAAAGAAAATCAGGAAACTGATAAATCTGCGACACCTAAGAAACAAGACAATGTGCAGTGGTTACACCCAAGAAAAGAAGAGGAATTTGATAAACCAGGAACATCAGGAGAAAAAGAGGTATCTATTGGCCTGATCCCAGATGACTTGATGAGCAAACTGCAGAAAGCAGACGAAAGCTTAAAGCCAATCTGGGATAGATTAGGTGCAAATAGCACCACAAAGTATCACACTGGGTTCAACGAAGAAAATGGTGTATTGTATAGGGAAACTGAGGCAGAAAGCGAAGACCAATTGGTCGTACCCGCAAACCTCAGGGACTCTGTACTGCATCAGCATCATGATGCTGTAATAATGACTAGAGATAGGAATTTAAAGGGCAGCCCTTTTTTGCCCTTTTTTCCCGTTTTTTAATGATTTTAGATGATTTGCCCGTTTTTAGCAAATTATTATGTTTTTGCCCGTTTTTGCACAATTTTTGTGATCATAAAGTTCATAATTTTATTAAAACGGTAGAAAAGGTAGGTTTACTGTAATATTTTTTTCAAAATATTGTTTTTTCGAAATTTTAGCTTTGTGCCCCCAACTTTTATTATGTCAAAAGTAACCCACAGCAAGCTTTTTAGCATTGTTGCTAAGTACAAAAATGATTTCATTGAAACTGATGGCTCGGTTGTTAAATGCAGCTTGTGCGAGGTTCCAATTAAAATTGACGATCGGCACAATTCTGATCGAATTATTCAGCATTTGTCTTGTCAACGTCACAAGGATTTAACTGCAAAGGCCCAAGATAAGAAACAAAAGCAGCAATTTTTAACAACTAACGTTTTGCAGTCTGGCTCCAGCGGCCAAAAATTATTTTGTGTGGACTTGACTCGTGCTTTAGTCGAATCAGGAATTCCAATTTTTAAAGTAAATTCAACTCCTTTTCGTCAATTTCTTGAAAAATATACATCGCACCATATTCCCCATGAAAGCTTAATTCGAAAAAATTACGTTAAAACAATTTACGATGAAACAATTGAAAAAATTAAGTTACAAGTTGGCGATAGCCCTATTTGCTTAATTTTTGACGAAACAATGGATGTTTCGCAACGTTACGTGTTGAATGTACTTGTTATGCCACTTAATTCAACACCTATTAAGCCTATGTTGTTTAAGGCAAGTTCAGTGATTTCTATTTTAATTGTTTCTGTTGATTTTACCCTATGTATGTAAACTATAATTTGTATGCATTATTTTCAAGATGTTTTCCTTGGAGAGAACAAATAGTTCTACTGTTATGCAATCGATAATTGAAAGCTGCTCTTTTCTCTGGAATGGAATTATTCGATATGAAAGATTGTGGCTTGCTGTTACGGATCAAGCATCGTATATGATTCTGGCTCTTTCAAATCTTAAACCCATGTTCCCAAATTTGCATCACGTCAGGTGTCTAGCCCATGGATTGCATAGAGTTGCCGAAACGATTCGAGATGAATATTCTACGGCGAATCAATTTATTTCTTCAATGCGGAAAATTCTGCTGAAGGCCCCAGCTCGAATACAATTGTTTAAAGAGTTAACATGTATGTGCTAAGTTTTACACCATGTTTTTTTTGTTTTTTACTTTAAACCAAGCCAAAATTAAGTTTTCACTTACATTTCAGCTCTTCCAATTCCACCTGATCCAGTAGTTACCCGATGGGGTACTTGGATAAAGTCGGCAACATTTTACTGTGAGAATTTTCACAAAATTGTCAAATTTGTGAATGCTGTTGCCAATGACTCGAAATCATGTGAAACTGCCAAGCAGTTAGTTAGCAGTGACATGCTCAAAGATGAACTTTTTAATGCAGCAATGTTTAAATCGCTGGTAAGCATAAGTGGATTAGAGAGTTGTGTACAAGTTTTTTCCCCCAAAGGCAGGTTCCCCAATTTCGGAAAAGGTCCAAATTTTTCCCCTCATTTCCAAATTTTTTCCCTGAATAAGGCCTTATTTGTGTAAAAAACAATGGTTGCATATTTTAAAAGTTTTAAGACATTCTTTTTAGACTGGTGCAATTGAAACGCTTGAAACTCGAAATTTTAGAGAGATGAGCAGTGGAAAATTTTTATGGAAGCTGGCGAAATGCTAACTGGATTTGCCAGGGAAAAATTTGATGCTAGTTTAAGAAAAAATCCAGATATTAAGCGATTCGTTGAAAACAATGATCCCGAGTTTCGTCTGAAGACGTTGTATGCCCCATTGGTTTCAGTTGAAGTTGAACGGTCATTTTCACAATACAAAATGATTTTAAGTGACAGGAGACGACGTTTAACTTTCGAAAACATTGAAATGCATAATGTTGTTGCTTTTAACAAATTTGCTTCGATTTCTGACGAAGATGATGATGTTATGGAATGAATCTTGTAAAAAATTAACGGTTTTATGAAATTAAAAATGCCCTTTTTTGTGCCCTTTTTTGGTTGATATTTTGTCCTTTTTCCCGCCCTTTTTTGGTCTTATTTTTGCCCTTTAAATTCCTATCTCTAATTATATCGAGCTTAT